>JAJMGV010000096.1:0-42392 GCA_030582695.1 [Candida] golubevii
CATTGCTTGTATTATGGGACCTCCATTTTCATAAAAATAACTCATAATAATTTTGAGTTATTAGTACTTATTGCGAACTTATTTTTAGTTTATCTTTTTCGAATTTCAGTTATTTTTTTGTTATTAGTATCGAAATTTACTAATAACTCAAAGTTATTTGTAACTCTCTCGCGAAAAAATTATTATCAGCAACACTGGCAGAGCCGATCTTTGTTTTCGGCGGAACATAGTTCTCGAAGATTCGACCATTGTTCATCAAGGCTGAGTCATTAGACAAAAATACATCGTGCTCATATGCCTCAAGCAAGTGTATTTAAGCCCGCAAGTTCCCGGTAGTTGCCCAAATTCTCTCACTTCATCGTAGCTAAAGCCCAAATGAAAATCACCTGGATCGCTCTCTTTGTTGGCGTTTCTCTCTCCGCAGCTTTTCCAGAACAACTCAACGAGAAAACTCCCACTAAACCAGAGGCAAGACCGCCTTTTGGAATTGGCCCAGATGGTTGTGACTTCTCAGGTATGGTAGTAACTTCACCTGAGCATATGAAGTACATTCACGAACACCCACATTTCCTCAAATGCCGGTCCAAAAAAGAATCCAGTGAGGCCGAAATGAAACGGGCCAGGGAGACCGAGAAAAACAAGGCAGTGGAGCATGCCGCAGAGAGGGCGAAGAAAAAGGAGGAGAAAAAGAATCAGGAGCTCAGAATGGAGTTGGCCAGACTAGCACAGCTTCAAAGAGCAGCCAAAGGAATCGCTGAGGGAAGCACCGACGGCACACAAGAAGCTTCGACTCCTGCCAGTGATGAAGTGGCTTTTCAAGGATGAAACAAAACATGTTGGTGAAGCAACATGAACCGTCCAAGTCCATGTGCCATGTGACAGTTTGCTTTTGAAGTCAGCAAATTATTGTTTTCTGTTTCTAGCTGACAAATCAAAAGGTTGCTTTTCGAAACACTTCTGTAAATGTAGCTGGTTAGCTACGGCGAAGTCTAGACAGCATTTGCCATGGAAAATCTCATTTCACGAGTCTGTCCTTGGGGTGGGGAGTCTTATCGTGATTTTTGGTATTGCCACAAACGATGCCCACCTGTTCCGAGGGAATGGAGAAGAGAAACAAGAAAAAAGAAAAGAGAAAAAAGAAAGATCAAAGAAAAAGAACAGAAAGATGTAAGAATAGAAAAAGACAAGTTAAAATCAATACACCTCTTGAATCCAGATTAATCTGTTGCAGGGATTAGGAAGAGGAGGCCGAGCGCTTCATCAAAAAAACAGACTTTAGCGGTCACCAGACTTCATCAGTCTGTGCTTGAGAATATTTCAGCCTGAGTTAGGCAATAATCACCGCTGTTCCGAGCGACCCAAACACATATTAAACCACAAACTTCAAGCTACGAAGCGTGACATTGTAGTAATCGTTGGCTGGTGTATTTACAGTATTGGTGAGCACGAAGCGCGCGCCCTCAGTAGACATAGACATCGAAAAGCTAAGGTTTTGCTTTCTAACCATATATATCCTGCTTCTTGCCTGTACTACCAGAATCACTCCTCACATGACCAGCCTGGCTTTACTGGCATATCGCCATGCTCTTCGGGCGACGCGGGTGGCCTTCAACGGAGATAATTTTATGTTGCTTTCGGCTCGTGCTAAGGTAAAAGAAGGTGTTTTGGCCAACAAGAATCTCACAGATGAGGCCGAGACGGAAAAGGCCGTCAAGCATCTTGACGAGGTCGCTAGCTTCTTGGTTAAAAACATCGTACAAGGAGAGAAGCAGAAAAACGACCGTTACCACTTGAAGTTCCATTCGAAAACCGAGTTGGGAAGCAACGAGACGATCAAACAGAACAGTAGGGCCAATCTAGGTTCTTTGGCCGGAGTAAAAGCCAGGAAACGCTGTGGAAGTAAAGATTAGGGCCATTTAGAGACTGGCCGAGACTTGTATATATAATAGATTATTCGCTGGGGCCACAAGAGCGTAGCATAGGAAGTCCATGTATTTGCCTGGGTTCGCACAGTTTACTTTTAGTTGGAGTGATTAGAGACCCGGGGGATTTTTGCACTTGAGGAGGAAAAAACAATGAAGAGGCCCTCTTTTGCTCTTGTAAATATTTAGGAGTTCAGTGAGTTCGATTAAGTAGTTGGATTCCAAGAGAGTGCAATAAAGAAATGCATATATTTGCTTATCTTAGATTGTAACGGGTCACATGTACCCTGCGCAGGTAATTAATCTTGGGATACTGAGTGCTGGGTTTTGCCGAATGCGCATACCGAATATTAAGTGCTAGCTTGATTCAGAATACACTTCCGATCCTAAAGTGTGCACGAAGATCTGGGGATTTTTATAACGGTGAGAATTAACGAAGCCTATTACTAGTCTTGTTTCTTTTACTAGTCTTCTTTAAGAACGCCCCCTGATGAAATATGACGGGCGTAGACGCGAAAAGGCGAGACACGTTGATTTCAAAGTCTCTCTCGTACCTACTTCGACACGGAGCCGAGAAGGAAAAACTACCAATTGATTCCCTGGGATGGGTTCCCGTGGCGGCAGTATTATCAAACAATAAGCTCAAGTCACATAAGGCCACTTTCGATGACGTTAAGCGTATAGTTGACCAGAATGAAAAGCAGCGATTCCGATTAAAAGAAGTGGAGTCTGAATGGCTCATTTGTGCTAACCAGGGCCATACTCTTAAAACAGTAGTGCCTGAGTTGACTCGCCTAGACGGGCTGTGCATGCCTGATGAGGTTTACCATGGCACTTATGCTCAGAAACTCGAAAACATTATGGAACTGGGGCTCAGCAGAATGGCACGCAATCACATCCATTTGACGTCCAATGCTGAATGGAGCAAGCTGGGAATCCGAGCTTCTTGCAACACCTTGATTTATATCGACACAGAAAAGTGCATGGACGATGGTCTAATCTTCTGGCGTAGTGCCAATGGTGTCATTTTATGTGAGGGCAACTCGCTGGGTGTGATTCCGCCTGCGTACTTCAAGAGAATCGAAACTGTATCTAAATCGTAGACTCTGGGGGATTGTTTCAAAAAGCGTTACTCTGGAGGCAAGTCGCTGGATTCAAGTCGCTGGATTCAAGCCAGGCTGTATAATTGGAGACACGGGCATTTGCTGTGCAGTGAAGTTTTCTATTGATCTGGTGAGATAGCTTTTCCGGAATATTCGAACTTTTGCTAATACATAAGATGGCGACAGACAAAGTGGACTGGCAAGGTGATACTTCCACAGTTGGTGGTTGTTTCGTGAGAGGTCTACTATCAGTTCGAGAGTTCTAAGCGGAGCTATTTGCGACTATCATCTCGCTCCTATATTGTCCAATTTAACTTGACCGGTACTTTACCACAATGGCTGGAAGGATTCCTTTGGAAGATTCTACAAATGAATCGCGTCAGATTTTCTATTCGAACATTTAACGGAGAGGCTAGGTCATCCATGGTCTAGAAAAAGAAGGATGACCCAAGTGGAATCTCAGAATGCCGTCAAGCGGATATGATTGTTTCTTCGCAACTCACAAGTGATGCTCTTTATGAAAACTGACCACAGCTCATATTCTCAAAGGTGATTTCTCCTGATGGCCGCTTCGCTTTCGTTGTCACTAGCAGATGATGTTGCTAGATTTGTTCAATTTTGTTCAATCGACGGCAGAAGATAAGGTTATTTCTAAAAGTCTCCTATTTCAGCTTATATGCCAAAAACACCTCCAAAACTTTGTCTAAAACTTTGTCCAAAACCTCACTAGAGTTGTTCTAAAATTTGTGTCATTTTCTGTTTCATGGTCAACTTCTGATGTCTTCGCAACCGAACAAACCTTCACCCACTAATACAGTATCGATATCCGGTAGTTTCACCCGTGTAAAGAAATTTAATTGTAAGCTTGCGTTCGATTTGCTTACTAATTACTTAATTTTCCAGCTGCCTTTTTCTCCGCTATTTGATCGCTTTAAGCTGATAGTTGAAGGTCGTATATTATACTAAGTGCCCAGGGCCCCAGGTGCCGGGCCAGGGCCAGGACCAGGACCTGGCTCAGACTGCCCCGCGCATCGGATCTGCAATATCTGCAGAGCAAATGGAATCCATCAGCCCTCAGAAGCCACGCTCTTTGGAAGGGTGATGATAAGAACAATAATAACAATAATAAGAACAAAAATACTAAAAGAAAAATAATAGAATGTAGATACACGAGAAGGAAAAAGAGTCCATCCAAAGAATGAAAATAGTAAAGGCAGAATTGAAAGACAGAATTGAAAGACAGAATTGAAAGACAGAATAGTAAAGCAAAAAGGACACCCACACCTCGGCTATCTAAACCACATGGATCCGGTTTCTCTTTCACGTGCGTTGCAAGGCTCCAAAATAGACTCACCAATTTTAGCAGGCAAAGCTTTCCGGTAACTTCAATTCAAACAGCCGTAAGGAAAACATAAGTAGGGAAAGGATAGACCAAAAAAACAAAAAAAACAAAAAAAACAAAAAAAACATTAACAAAACACATTAACAAAAAACTCAAACAAACACATAAACTCTAGCAATTAATCACAGACTAATAAGATACGTTCTCACAATTCATTGCCTTTTTTCCCTCCAACGCTACTTATTCTTCGCATTCCCTCAGTGCATCTTGGCACTGGCACTGTCTTGTTGCACGCTCAGTGCCTCACGCATTATTGAAGAAACCGAATCTTTCACCAACCCTCGCTCTTTCAACACTTATTTCCACACATCCCGTCTCCGCCTGGGCCATGAGAATGCTCCATTCTAAGCATCAAAAACTCATTCTACAGTGCTACCCGCCGGGCAAAGGCGTGGACAAAAAACCCAATCCGCTGGAACTCTCGTACTTGCTCTACTATGCATCCACGCGGCGGGTCAAGCTCGAAAAAGTGATTGAGTTTTTGAAGCGCAAGACCAAGGCCGATGTCCGCAGCCGCAAGCTGGGCAACCTCTCCGTGACCTTGTCGATTGTGCTGGCGCTTATTGACAAATGCTACGACAATTTGAACGCGTTTGCGCCCCAGGTGTGTTCGATTTTGCTGCTGATCTTGGCGCTTAAAGAGTTGCCGCTTTGTAAGCTGCTTGCCGCCACCTACTGCGTGTTCTGTGCCAAATTGGACAACGGCTTGTTTACGGGAGACAAGGACTTTGTCGACGCGTTTTCCGGCTTGACCCTGGACTTGATAGCCTTGGCCGAGTCTCAGCTGTCTTTACAAGCTACAAACCGGCGCGAATGGAAGATGATTTCCCTCGTCACTTGCCGCCATGTGTACTCCTGCTTGGGGTACAACGCCCAGCTCAGTGCCAAGTTCATTCCCGACACCGTGGCCATTCTAGCGCCGACGGTGGCATCGTGTTTTACACTTGATCATTTGACGGCCCGCTTGAAAGCCAGTCTCAACGTAGAGCAGGGAAACGGCGAGCGGCTCCTCATCAAGCTCACCACGGTGAAATCCGCGGCCCCTTTGAATTATAATAGCGAAAGCATGGACGAGGACTCGCTCACAGATGCCGACCTAGGAGAAGAGGCATTGTGTGGTCTAAGAACACTTTTCCACACATCGATTTCACATCAAATCAGCGAGGCCACCAGGCTGGTGGTGGAATTTGATTTCCGCCGCGTGGCCGGGAAAGGCTCTGCGTCCGAATGGGGCACCACTTTCTTACAGGTGTGTGCGTCGTATATTCCCGTGCAGTTACGGTTCGAAACGTTGTTGACGCTTCTCAGCACGCTTTCCAATATTGCCGACAGCGCCACGCCCGAATCCAGCAACTTCTTGCACATGCGACATTATGCCAAGTACACCATGAGCCTTGTGTCTTCAGGGTTCAACATGATTGGTCTTTCCATCTCGGATATCTTGCTTCAGTTTCTCACGTTGAAGACCAATCTTTATCTCAAGCTTTCGGTGATTCTCTCCCCTGGGGAAGTTAGCGAGCTCAGCATCATCTACTCCGAGTGCATCTGCAACTTGTCTAGCCACATCTACTATTTTGACCAGGTGTCAGACTCGATCGAGGGCATTTTGATGCAAGTGGACAACGTATTGCTCATTGCTGAAGAGCCCCAAGCACAAAAGGTGTACTATTTGGTGTTGGACCTACTCGAGATCATCTATAAGATCATGGAGTTGCTCGCGATGAACAAAAGTGCCATCACGTGGAACCACGCCACTTTAGAAAACTGGGACATCAGCTTCCAGTTGATGACATTTAAGAAATCGTATCCCAAATATGCCTCGATGATGTCGCGAAGTGACATTGTCCATATCCAGTCCAAGTACTTGGAAATCGTTCAAAGCTTCTTGGACAGAGAGCTTTTTTCGAAGACCGGCAAACCTGACCAAAGTACGGGAATCGAAGGTTATGCAAGGTACCTAGAGCCCAACGTCAAGAACTACATTGAGGACCACCACAATACCATTAGCACGATGGTATTGCATTGCGGGGACTACTTTGAAGAAGAGTACTTTGAGCCAGCCGTAGCCGTGAATATGGTGAGAATCTTGGGGGTCATTGCGGATATCACCGGCATCAACTTTGCCCACAACTTCTTTTCGTTCTTCAATTCGTGGCAATTGACCGAGCGGCTGTCGTCGCCAGCCTTGGTTGCCAGAGACTTGTGTGCGTACTACTTGTTGATCAACTGCGTTTCGGTTTTGAACAATAAGTACCAGGACCTCTTGGGGGAAGACATTTCAGACCTGAGTATCAGTTACGCCATTCTCCAAGATGTGGAGGAGCGAAGGAGCAGATTCTGGAAGATCCTAGACCAGGATTTTGTTGTGAGTGACATACGTCCGTTATCCAATCACGTGTCCATTGGGTTGGTGGAGCAGTTTTTTGCTCGCACGCCCCTCAAGCAATGGCTTCTTTCTCTGAACGTGGTGTTGGTTGACTTTGACAACGGGGAAGGCCACCGTTTGCCAAATGGCAAACTTCCTCTTGGTCGTGGGTTGGAAAATGATGACACTTCGCTCATGTCGGGCGCCCATTATGCGGGCGGCAAACCTGGCTTGGGCACAGCCAACGACATTTCGTCCATTTACTCGGGTCTACATAACGGCCACACGAACAGCAACATGGACAGTAACATGAACGGCAGAGACGTGGAAAACCTCACTCCAGACACTAGTCATGTGACGCAAGTGACACTTCTTACAAACGGCACGCATGGTCTGCGAAACACACGGCTCCCTAAACGGCTAACTATACCGCGTGTGGAGGATTTGAAGCAAAGTGTTGAGGGCACATCGGGCGGGAACACATTCACGTTTTCTAGCAATAACGGGGCCATGCCCATGAAGTCGGTGCTTCAAAAGCAACACCATCTTCGAGACGTTCGGACGATTCTTGATCACCTCGACAGCGACGACGACCGAAAAATCATCGTCTGAATGCGCATTCTTAATCCCCTTGATTGACCACCACCCCGGCACATGTCACACATAGAAACAGGAGGGTCATCACATTGGTTTATATAGCTATGTACTTATTCGTCGTCGTCGTTCCCCAAGGCCTCAAAGGCATTGAAGGTATTGGTGTGTTTATCTGCAATAGTGTCTCTAGGATCTACGGCCTTGGACGAGCCCAAGTTCTTATTGTTGGGTCTCACACGTATGGCCGTGGTATCCTTCACCAGCTCCCGGAAGCTGCCTCTATCGTCATTGTGTTCGTCGCCTCCGAAAGACTTCCGGATGGGTTTTACATACGTTTCCCAGCCATCCTCGTCGACGGTGGTTTCAGTCTTTTTACGCAAGTTGGGCTTTGGCCCGTTGCTGCCACGCGACAACCGGCGTCTGTTGAAATGGTTGTATGAGCGCTCATGGCCGTGCTCATCAATGTACGTGTCGCCACCGGCGATTTTCACCCGTCTTTCGTTGGCCACGTGCTCCCTCACCGATTCCACCAATTTGCTGAACGCGTCCAACACGTCAGGCTTGGGCGTGTGAGCGTGTTCCCTGGCCTGCAACAATTGTTCCTCGGTGTACTTAGGCATTGTTGAATTTTCTGGTGCAAGTGAATTGTGGGTGTGATGCAAGCGTTGGTGGTTTGTTAATTTGGTGGATTATTGGATTTTGGCGAGATAGACCTTCAGTCGTGTGCGGAAAAAAGATTTCATGAGGTGCGAGTAGGTTTTTTTCCTCGCAGTGTTTTGGGGGTCCGCACTACCGCGACCGCGACCGCGACCTTGACCGACACCAACGGGTGTGCGAGTCAGTGTTACCAGTTTTCACTCCGCTAATTCTTCTATTCGATGAGTAAGAGATCTTGCGAAAGACACTAGAAATATTTTGAAAATGTAGTTGACGAGGCTATCCAGTGAATACGCCAGACATGTAAAATCCATCGTTTTCGTACAGACGTGTCTGATAGGTACGAAGTCGGATGGAAAAGTACCAATGTACGATGAGTGGACGAAGGTTTGAAGGCACTCACCATGCTTTGGAACACGAAGCGGACCAGGCTCAAAAGAGCAACAGAAAGCATCGCATATCTTTTATAAGACTGCGCCTAGGGAAGCTTTGTGTGGGTTTTCCCTGGTGCTTTCATCGGAAATTGGTGTAGTGAACGCGACGGGATTTTCATCCTGGTAAGAAAAACGCTCTTAGTCGATGGATTCATTCGTGGATTCATTCTTCGTTCACAAGATTTCTTTTAGTGTGTGTTTCTTTCGATAGTCTGAGGATGCTCCTTAACGTTGTGGCATCCGAGCCCACAGATTTCGAACAAGTGTTGAAAGAAGGCTAGTAAGACCAGTCGGACTTTCCTTTCTCACGGTCGAAATAAGTGTCTTTCAAATGAGCCAGTTAAGTCACGCAATGAGATGAACAGACCACCTATAAAAGCATAGCAGGGATGACACAGCAGGAAATGAAGACAAGTCACTCGCCTAGCAATTTTACGAGTGGCTGCCTGACAACGCGAAACCTTCGAAGCATGACAAAGCTATTGATAAGGTTTAAAAGTGTAGAAATTCTCTGTGTCATTTCCACCAAACTTTAAGAAAAACATTAGCTGCATTCTTTAACCAATGAATCTTTTGGGGCCAAGCTCAGGCTTTGTTGAACGTTACGACACATCCTACTCCGCCCTTCTTGATAGTTCCTTGAGCAGGCACAACATTAGTGAAAAGCTCCGTAGACCGGAATCGTTGGCACACCTTCCAAAATTACGGTGGTCGTATCGAGCCATAGAAATTCGGCTTTCAAACAACCAGATCTTGCTCAATCCCAAACTCGTCACTTTTATTGTATCATATCCGGGCACATGTGCTGAATACTCGAAATGATCTAACACCATTTCGACTTACCGGATGAAATATGAATACATCAAAAGTTATCGAATGATATATTTGTTGAATCGAATAGGCTAAACGGTATGTTAGTAAGAACACTGTCACCAGGTCATCGGGGGATTTCCGAGAGTTGAGTAGTTTTGTTGTTAGAGTCACAGTGAAGGCCGTTATTCTGGGGATTTCTGGTCGATTGCATAGATTTTAGTGATTTTAGTGATTTTATTGTTTTTGGTGGTTTGGCTGGTTTGGCTGGTTTGGCTGGTTTGGTGGTTTGGTGGTTTGGTGGTTGTCTGAGGTAAAGAATTGTAGAATCCAAGTGGTGATATAATGAAGTCTTTTCGAGAAACGCATTGCAAATTCTTTTTGTTCCTTTCTTTGTTGAAATTTCAAGCTTTTATCACTTCAGACTCACATTTGCATGCCCATGATTTTGGCTCACATCCACTTCTGTGAAAATCCGCTTTTTCTGCTGAAAGCTTCTGCCTTGTCTCCCAATAGCCTCGCCCAGAAAGTACCTGCTAGTGACCTAGTGATGCGTAGTTAGGCTGAATTTCACGAATTCGATTTTGCTGAAACATCTCGTTTTTGACCCCTTACGAAAGCGTGAATCCCTCACGCAAATACTATCTTTATGGTATACATTGCTATACGTTGTATTATGTTATACGCTCGCTCATCTCCGAGAAGAAAGGCGCAAAGAATTAATCTTCTTCGTGTTTTTTGCTAGGATCTGTGATGTTCATCCCCGGAAACCATTTTTGTTTCTATTGACACAGAAGATCTAAGGGTTTCCTGGCCTCTCTTGAGTAGCTTATGACCACTTACCTCATGACCGTTATTTTCGTGATTCGTAAGAATTCTTCTTCCTGTGCGATTTCAAACTTGTCAGAGATCACAGGCTTACCCCGTGCAATGCAATACAATCTTTCGCCGGATCAGGAGAATTTGGTCTAGTCGAATTTCGAAACTCCCATTTCAGTACTTATGACCACCAGAGGACCTAAACTAATTAGCGGGGGCCCGAAGAGGCAACTATTTTGAGCACTTCTCGTGTCACTACGGAATTTACAATAGTACTCATTTCGGATGGATCTTCCAAGTTATACGTAACCGGAAGACACTGTCCATTACAGAACGTTCCTTGCCACAATATATATATGTATAGATAAACATATTTCACTTTTGAAATGTGGTAAGATTCAGCGTTCACGGGATTTTTGGATTGTTTGTTGGCCACTTTTGATATTTTCGATGACGTCGACGATTCCGGTAAATGATCTTGGTTTCGTTAGAGATCTGTGTTTAGCCGTGATAATGTTTTTATCAACGAATCATAGTAAGATGTAAGAAACTGGAAAGAATTGAGAGTTAAAGATTGGGAGTTCAGAATTGAGAAGTGAGAATCCGCGGATCGCACGCACGCACTGCAGTGCTCATCTCATCGAGCCAAATTAGACCCAAGTCTTCAATATCTTTAATACATCCAACTTTCTATCGAGTGATATTCTACACCCAAATCGCAACACTTAATATGGCGTTCATCAAGTCGCTCAGCAAGGTCACCAAAAAACTATCCAAACAGTCGTCGGGCTCGCTCCACGCAAAGGGCCGCAAGTTTAAACAACTTAATCGGGCCACTGAAAGAGAACGCAAGGTAAAAGCAAAGAAGGCTCAATTTGCCGAGCAAAAAAACCACGAGCTTCTTTTTTACCTCTACTTACAAGAAACCATCAACGAACAGCCTGAAAAAACAGTATTCGACATGAACGACATGAGAGCACTCGTGAGTGGTTACATTAGCAGACACGACGAGGAAATCGAACAGATGAAGAAGGAAAGAAGGCCAGGAAGACCCATGTCCAACAAGCTTCAAATCATGCTTGAAAAGAGAAAGCACGAGCAGCACTTATTCGAGACCGGATTCCGCATGCCGGATCTTTCCGACGAGAAGACCGCCCAAAGAATCAGAAACTGGAACGGCACCAGTGGATCCGAAACCGCATGGATTTTCACCCAGGTTACCAAGAACCCTCCGGCAGACTCGGAAGAAATGAACTAATGTTGTCCAGATCTCGAAAGAGAAAAGAAGAAAAAAAAAGAAGCGTTTAGGTCACAGTGTCTTGTAATAGCCCAGGATTTTGCTTCTTTCTAAAGTCTTCATCGCTTGGATTTTTTGGGCATCTCTTTGTCCAGCCGTTTCATGAAAAGAAGCAGGCTATTCATTTCTTCCAGAGAAGTGCTTTCCACGAGGGACTTTCCGAAACATCGTCGTTTTTGTGGCTGTTCTCCGGACTAAAGTTATCGTCGATTCCAGAATAGTCGTTCTGTTGATTGTGGCGTGCGGTCAACCGCTGCATTTGGTCGATCGACTCCTCATCAATCAACCAATTGATAGCAATCAAGGACACAAAGCCGAATCCGGTCGCCGCCAATAACACCATCATCGTCCTGCCCAACTTGTATCGCCTGTCTTTAGTCTCCCTGCTCAATACAAGCATGCCCCTTGTTTTACCAGACCCAATAAGCCTCCAACCTTTTCTCCGCAATTTCTCGACGTTCCTCAGAAACTTGGCTAGCTCCTCGTCTGAGAGTGTTTGAAGAATGGCAAACATGTCTTCTGGTACATGGTTAATTCCGAGAGGATTTTTGTGGGTATGGAACTTCTGCCCATTGGAGGTGAGGATAAGAAATTCGTGGTCTTCACCCAATCCCGGGAACATCGGGAACGGCATGGTTCTTCCGCTGGTTAGAATTGGATCAAAAAAGTTGCGGGCCCCAAACGAACGGTGGTGTTT
The DNA here is from genome assembly GCA_030582695.1 of [Candida] golubevii. NCBI lineage: Eukaryota > Fungi > Ascomycota > Pichiomycetes > Serinales > Metschnikowiaceae > Metschnikowia > [Candida] golubevii. The sequence continues at coordinate 12,101 of JAJMGV010000096.1, forward strand.
GCAATGCGACTGGCTCCATTCAAAAGCGGTTTGCTCGCGCCACTTGTTTTCTTCGGCAATCTCCTTTTTGTGTTTGACATTGCGGAGATATTTCTCCACCTGATCGCGTCGGATCTTCGGTACCAGCTTCGTACTTTCAGGCAGACGGTACTTGCTTCTAATTTTTTCTGACGTTAAGTTGGTCACCTCTTCGTATTCCTGAGGATCGCTTTCGCGGAGTGACTTCTCCTCTTTGCTCATAGCCTTAGCGAGCGCAGACTGAATGGTGATCTCCACTTCACCCAAACATTCGTCACGAGAACTTTCATGGTTTTGCAGTTGATTCAAGAGAGTCATGATACGCTGTGATTCTCTTGTGGATGTTTGCTCCGCAGTTTTTGGTGCTGTTCCCATTTGTGAAACCGGAGATCCCGTTGCATCTGCTCGCGTTGTTCTTGCCAATAATCTGGCCTCAAGCCGATCGAATTCATCGCGGTTAACTAACACAGTATCGAGAACAAAAGTCAGCCCGTTGTTGATGTGAAAAAGCCTGACGAGGTTGCGATAAAGTTTGGAATAAACGAGACCTTTCTCCGTCAGCTTGTGAGTATCGCTGAGTTCAGCGACCGCTTTTAAAATGGCCGAGTCCAGCACCGCCCCAAAATCAGATTTAAGTACAGATTTGACCTCTTTGAGCTCTTCGTAGTATTCTTCAAGAAACACATCGTTGGGTATTTGCCTGTATTCTGTTGCACTTTCGCCAGAGAAGTCCGCATTTCTCTGACTGTTTGAGGTGATTGATCTCCTGGCTTGGATTTGCTTTTCAACCGACTTGAAAACCTCTTGGGAGCTTAGGAGAGTGTCCAAAACAGCAGTACATCCGCCATTCCAGGCTAGGAGTTTTTTGAGTTTAGCCAAGAGGTTGTAAAAGCGTATTAGGTTTTGTTTCGTGATCCCGGCTTCTGGAAAGCTCTCCGCTGTTTCCTCGTGTACCTCCTTTAGCCTTTTTTCCATAAAATTGACCAATTCCTTTGCTGGTACCCCAGCATAACTTTTCTTTAACTCGTGAGCTTTCAAAATTTCAAGCTCCGGACTGAAATCGTGAATGCCTAGTGACTCAGGGATCTGTGTATATAGCCCTGTAGCGTATAATGACACGAGACGCTTTGCAGGCTCCAGTTTCGTGGCTTTTCCCCGTTTTGTTTCTGTCAATTTGGCCTCAAACTTGTCTGGAGCAGATTGTGACTGGAGCACCGCATCAAGAACCTGAGTGTTGCCGCCATTCTCACTGAACAACTGCCTAAGTCTCGACAAAACTTCAATGAACCGTACTACATTTTCGTCATTGAGCCGCGAGGCTGGATTGGAGTTGGGCTTCTCAAACCTTATTTCGTTTGCCCTTTCTTCAAGAAGCTTTAGTATAAAACTGCTGGAAAAGTTCTCAAAGGGGGCACGGAGCTCGTCGTGTCTCAAAATCTCCAATTCGGGAGAGAACATATGTAGTTTGAGGTGTTCGGGAATCTGCCCATAAGTGGAGTTGAGCTTCTGCAGTCGTAAAATTGCAGAAGAGGCAAAATTGGCCCTCCTTCTCGAACTGTGGTGGCAACGCAACATAGAAGCATTTTGGTTTAGTGGCACATTTAAGGGTGTTCGGCGGGTCGCGGCTTTATAACAGCCACTTTTGGGAAGCATGGCTACTTCTAGGATGGCGAGGAAGAACACGTGGTAGCAAGAGAATAAGTTCGATTGGTTTCTGTATTTTACACTAGGCCAACACAGCTTGAGAGAACGGAACCGACAAAGTTGGAAATGTGGATATCAGTGAGTACTGAGCACTCGGTAACTTCTGGGGTACCGTATTTGTCTTATCAGGAAGCGCGGGTTTCCGGCATACAGACGCCAGTCCTGGGTTAGCGGGTTGGTCTCTGAAGACGGGACGACCAATACTATTTTAGAGACAGCACCAAAAAAGCATTTCTCGGGGTGAAATGGGGCATTTGTGTGTGATTTGGATTGCTCCAAGTGAACTTGAGCCGGAGACGTAATAAGCTAGTTCTTCGAACGAATGTGCTTTCTCGTTCCGGTGGCCTTTATCTTTTGAGATTATCTTTTGAGATCTCCAGTACTGACTGGTACTGCTACAGTATTGGTATCGTGTGCGCGTCAGTTCCAGGCCAGAAGCCTATAACCATTTTCGCAGCCGACCTCACACTAACTAAATACGCCAGCTCTAAATTGTTGAGAAGGATAGACACACGGCCAAAACAGGGACCTTTGCTGTAGTAAGGATGGAAAAAGCATGAATGATTGTTTCGCCCGCTTCCTGTCGTACTTTGATGATGGCTGCTCGCACCTCGTGGGGGCTCGAACCTTAAATAACAAAGCCTTCTGTGCAGCCTCCGTTGCAGCCTCCGTTGCAGCCTCCGTTGCAGCCTCCGTTGCTTTGCTGCTCGTGGTAAGCAGGTACCGCCAGAGCCAGATTTACGAGCAGTGGTGTAAGAGGAACCGCAGAAAAAGCCTCTTGATATCACACTAACGACATGGGCTAATTAAGCGTGAAATGAGTGAAATCCGATTCCTCAATCAAACCAGACGAAAATTCAACATGTGCTATGTGGCTATGTGTTTTGTGTGCCACGGATGGGTTCAGGATAAAGAAGACGCCGGGTTGGCTTCCCCTAAACCAAAACTCATCTATTAATTGCATCCAAAGCGCAAAACCCGGGGAGATTAACTTTGCGCTGGTGAGCCCCGATCCCGAAACGGTGCCGCGAGCCGTGCGCATACTCAACATGCAACATTGCGTGGGGCCCCAACTTTTCGGTCCCTCGCACATTCCGAAGCTCCGAGCTACCGCTTCTCCCATAGTCAAAAACTCCCACATTGCACATTCCACCCTGCGTCCTCCACATTACACACATTGTACATTCCACACCTTTCTCATCCGCCTTTACTTGCATACCCGCCCAGATAGATTGACGATTCACGAGGGCCTAGTTCAACCGAGATCCAAAACGGCGAAAAAGAAGCGGCCTAAATCCGAGTCTCTTTCGGCCAGATTTGCTTTCGCGTGGGGGTCCCCCAACGTGCGGCTTATCTTGGGCATGGCCCGTTAAGGCCACCAATGCATTGCAAAAGAGTTGCCACTCGAATTATAGAGGTTTCTTTAATTAAATTAACGGCCGGATGCTCTACCTAGGAAAATATACATAGAAAAAAAAAAAAAAAAACAGAGAGGACAAAAACCAGTTTATCCGAGATGCAGCGCACAATGCATTGCATTCTTCTATTTAGGGCGTAACTTGTCTCCACGACTGCTTCTGCATCTGGACCGGGCCCCCCACGCGCCTCGCGTCCACGCTCTAGCCTGCAGCGATACCAAAGTGGACCAAGCGACCGAGATTTCCTCGGGCGTCAAGCAGATTCATGAGAAATGGCTTGTCCCCATCAGGCCCGTTTCATGCGTGCATGCTGACTCGAGAAACCAGCGTCTCAATAGTTACACTGTGTCGCTTGTTCTGTAAGCGACGGGAAGGGGCTGGGGACCACGTGAAATCAGTGAAAGAAAAGAGAAAAAAAAAAAAAAAAAAAAAAAAAAAGCATCTGTCAATCAAATGAATAGCTTATTCGCCGATGGCCAAGTGCCCTGGCACCAGCATTGCTCAGATCTCTCCTGTTGCTGCGGATGCAGTAGATTCCAAAACGCGAGATTAGCAACAATGTGCAGGCACTCCCCCTTTTTCCTTTTTTTTGTTGGCGATTGCACCCTCTCGGACAATAACTCCGGGAAGTGTGGCTTCCATGAGCGCTCGCGCAAAACTTCCGGAAAAATTGTTAGCTAGAGATACGGCTTGCGAGGATAGGGCTGCCGAAGGCATTTCCAGGAGTATCCAAACGGCGGAGAGAAGACTTAAGAGTTCATTGTGTGCTTTCGGCAGATAGAAATTGGAAATGGTAAAGTATTCTTCTCTTTTTCTTTTCTCTTTCTTTCCTTCCTTCTTTCCTTCTTGGGTATATCAGAAATAGAGTTTACGTGCTCGACATGTTGAATCAGGTGAGAATTGCATTGTAGAGGTTGGGGCAGTGAGCACTGAGCAGTGATCTGTATCGAAAGATTTGGTTCCATCTCAATGCATCGCGCGCGTCGCTGCCCCCACGCCATCAAGAAAAAAGCAATTTATATTTCCGGCTTTTGTATCCATCGAGCACATCTCAACTGCCCTTGGCGGGAACTACGGGGGCGAAAAGAGATAATAAAAAAGCAGACAGAGTCAAGGCCTTGTTTCATTGAGGATTCTGCGGGTAAACCTTTGGCTTCCCGAAAGAATCATGGGCTTTTTTGAACTGCCCTAGAGAGAGAGCTGCAGATCTAGGCCCCCCTGTACGCTCGTTGCTTTCCTCGCCAGAGAATGCGTTCTTACTTTACGAGCCGGAGCCCGCATGTACACTTCCCTTTTCTTTTTCCTTCGCGTGCATCTCACATGTGCCCGGGCGCCTTGTGGAAACAACATGCTCGGGGTTTAATCCGAAAGTGGAAGACGGACAATATTTTTTGTATAGTAAGATCCACCGAAATCGAAATCTCCGGAGATAGAAAAAAAAAATTGAGAAAAAGGGCTAAAAAACTTCACAAACAACCGTTGAAGGGCCAAACCTGTTCCACTTAACTTTCTTTCTTCTTTAGCACCCCCACATCTGCCCCATATTCTGGCGTACCTTTTCATTGCTATAGTGCTCATTGCTCACTGGCTTAGCTCGCTTACTCCGTTGTTTCGCAGGAGCCAGGAATTTGCATCTTTTGGGTTTTCTTCAACATCTCACATGCCCATCGCTGCAAATCTGATCAAGGCACTTTCCGACAATCACCAACGTGACCAGTGAAGAAAACTAGAATTACGAACAAAACCCATCCTCATCACCTTCTTTTTCTTCGTCCTCGTAAGGATTCCCCCAAGCGCATATTCACACCAGTTCCGCACCAAGGCCATGACTTCGCTTCCTCTGTCCATTGCTGAACCCATACTACATCTCCTGCTGCCGTCTCCGGGCCCCTCAGTGATGAACATTCTGCCCGAGGATTTGCCCACACTGTTGGAGGCCCTTATAAACGACTGTTTCCAAAGCACCGTTGATAGTACAGGCTTGAGCACCGAGCGCATGGAATATGTGAGTCGGTTCCATAAGTTTCTCGAGGATTGCCACAGCCACGAAAACCTTTCGTTTTTGGTCGAGATCTACCGTTACGAGTACTTTTACGACAAGCTCGTGGGCAAGAGGTGTGTGAGCCACGACAGTTCCGAGTCCCATAGCGAGAAAAACGCCCCATTATATAGCCTAGTGGACCCATCGATGGAGCTGTTTATTGGCAGTCTACCGTACCCCACCCTGTCGATGAGCCAGCACCTCCGCAAGTCGATGATGCCCTCTCGAAGCCAGGTGTCTCTCTCGTCGGCTCTGACCGGCGCTGCCTTTGTTTTGGAGATCGACGAGCCGGCTTCTGACCTGGTAGAAGCTTGGAACCGCTTTGGCGCCAGCCACGTGTCGCAGAATCTGGATTCCGACTCCGACTCCAACACAAACTATTCCGCCGACTGTGACCTGCTTCTCCTGGCCCAGTGGCGCCATATCATGGCCACGTATATTGAGGAACAGTCCGAAAGTCAGCTCAATCTACCGAACAGTACATCCCGTGGTTTGGTGGAGTGTGACCGAAGCCCGACTCGCCCGCCTTGCCCCTGTGTGCTCAAGGAGGCCAAGAGAGACGTCATGCGGCTCATCTACGAAAACACTTACCACCTGTTCACGAAAATGATGCGCAGTTGCAATTCCGAGGCCAGTTGTGAGTGTGCCAGCTCTCTGGCTGGTTCAGCCGGGTCAGTGGTAGGTTTGTCGGTTTCGCCGGCCATCAAGTCACGCCCGGTTCCCGTCAACACTGGGGCATATTTTGTGGCCCAACCCATGGCCCGATCGGGCCAGTCCGTGTCCACTTCCAACGGCTCGCCATTGGCGGCGTTTGCACAAAAACGACGCAGCAAATTCTTGCTGCCACTCTCTGGCCATGGTGGCCATGCCAGCGAGTCCAGTGCCAGTCCTCTGGGCTCCCTGTGGTCAGGCAGTCATCTTTCCGGGTTCATTTCGCATCTAAAGCCGAACTATTCATCAAGCGGGCTTCCCCGAACGTACAACTCAGCGCCACACTCCCCAGCACCATCGGAGACCACGGGTAAAACCGCGATGCCGTTTCCGAACTTGGGCCCGGACGATCTCATTCCTCGGCCAAGGTCCACCGTGGCTCTTGAGGGCGCCTCGAACCCGTCCCTTTTGGGCAAGATATGGAGAAAGAGAAGATAGCCCAGCGCGGTGTATTTCTTCTCTTGGTCGCCGCATATTTATAGACTTGCATATTCACTTCATATATAGAAATTTAATGGTATTAAGTGGAAAGAGAGGTGGGAAAATGTATGAAGGAGGCGATGGAAAATGGAGGCTCGACCGGTTGTAAAATGTCGGGGCAGAGTTTATTCCGACTTGTTGTTTGAGTTTTGTGGTGGTCGGGGTTTACGAGTTTCTTCCAACGAAATGTTGCAGTTCGATATAGCCGTGGTGGTTCAGTTCTTGAAAGAAGTTCTTCATTTTACGTGCACACTCGTTTATGGGCATCTACGAGTAATCGGGGCGTGTGGGCTCTCTTGAAATTAGCCATTGGGTGCTACCGAGCTTATCGATCATCTTTTTGGGACTAACCCAAAGCGTTTTCTCGAGCTTGAGAAACGAGAGAAAACCAGGCAATTTTCTCCTGAGGCCGGTGAGTATCGATATGTTTTCTGTACAGCACTATGAAAGTTGCAGTCAGCTCTCGTCTGTGTTAACCAGGTATTAAGTGAGATCCGCGAGTGAGATCCGCGAGTGAAACCCGTCTGACTTTCTACCACTCAAGGCGGGGAACCCGGCTATATAGATTGAGCCGAAAATGAGTCTGCTCTGTATTAATAGCAATGAGCGCAATTCCAGAATATAATTATATTGCCCGAACTTTATATTGCCCGATCTTCACTACCGCAGATTCTCAATATTGAGCAAGTACCTCAGAGGCTAAGGCTTGCCTACAGTAAATGCGACACCTTGCAGTTTATATACGGATAGGATTCAGAGCTTTATCGAAGCCACCCATTTTACATGAAACTAATAACATAAAGTTTCAATGTGAAAAATAGACTGCTTTCGTAGAGAACGATCCAATTCCGGTTCGGGCCTTGATTTTCGGCCTGCGACACGCCCAAGCAGAAGTCCAGCAGAACACTAGCCGTTCAGTGATACTCGCCACCATATAAATTATGATGCTATAGAAATGATCAGAGAAACTACAAGATCACATCTTCTTGGCCAACACGCGGGTATTATTTGAGTGTGTCTTGAGTATTTCCAGAATAGTAGAAAAGGAGCACCCAATGCGTGCGGATAATGTTTCGGGAATCGGCGAAATCTTACCCTTGAATAGTCCCATTATGAGGGCGAAAGATGTTGCAAAGTATATCATTTAGGCAAAACTGCGTTTCTACGGCTATAGCTCGGAGCACAATTTTGGGGATGCTGGTTGTGCTAATCGTTACCACAAAATCCGGTAGTCCCATAATTAACATAATTCGGCTTTCTCGTTTTTCGTGGCAGAAGGCACGGCCTCATAAAACAACCTAGATTAAAACAGAATTCACGTAAAAAGAGAAAATTACATAATACAGAGATCTTATGGCAGATTTCTGGTCTCAGTGAAGATCGCTAACTTTCATCGTAAAATGTATGGTTCTCTCACCATGCTTATGATGGGTCTCTGTAGTTAGAGATAACAAAGTCCCGGCCACTCAATTCAATCGAAAAAGTAAAAGCATTTGAAGCGCCAGAGGAAAAAAGTCTCCGAAGACCGCCCAGAACCCTTGAATTAAAAATGCGGCCCATGTGCCAGTTTATTCCATTTCATGCTAATCTCCGAAGGCCCATGAAGATAGACAACAACGGCGTGTTTTTGATATAAACGCAAAACGCCGACTGCATCTGATAACGTGATAGGATTACCAACAAAGATTGAAGCGGGTGAATTTTAGTTTGCCACCCAAAACGCTGTGAAAAGGAAAGCTAAGAAGCTAAAATGCTAAAATGCTAAAATGCTAAAATGCTAAAATGCTAAAATGCTAAAATGCTAAAATGCTAAAATGCACTAAAGAATCCTGAGAAATCCTAGGAAATCCTGTAAGATCCCTGGCTGGGCGCTGCGGATTATTCATCATCGGCACCCTTTGATCCCCCAATTACAAGCCTCTTTCCGCAAGAGGAAATCTCCGCGGACATAGGCTCGATTGGGACAGTTTCGGAGAACTTCTCAGCGTGCCTTCGTGCGCAGCCGGCAGCATGACCAAGATGGAAAAAAATGACACCGCCTCTCATATACCGAGAAGACACCATTCAAATCTTCTGGCCTCTTTCAAGTCCAAGCAAAACAAAGAAAAAAACAGCACTTTAAATCCGCTTCCCGGTCATTTCCAAATGATTTTCGAACATTTTCCGAGGAATTCCACAAAAAGCACATCTTCGGAAAAACCAGCACCTTCAAAACGCCTGCCATTTAATATCTCAATATCCGGACGTCGCATTTCGCATCAAGCCTAACAGCAACCTCTCTCTTTTGTCCGGAACGGAGATAACCGGAACAGTGAGCATGCGCTCTCGAAATCTTTTACCATAGCAACGCGAGATCTGAAAATATATATAAAGGCCCTTTGTGCCCCCCCGTAGGATCCTCTCATCCCAGTAAACTTCTTGTATATCTCTTTGCACAATGTATCCCGAGACTTTCGAAGCTATTGGTGTCGTTGACTACGACGACTGGTTGAACCCCAAACGGTTCGAATATAAACCTCAGGAGTTCAGAGACTATGATATCGATGTCGAAATCATGGCCTGCGGTGTTTGTGGATCGGACATCCACGCCGCCAATGGTGACTGGGGCCGCCCATATGCGCCTGTTGCGGTTGGCCACGAGATTGTCGGAAAGATTGTGAAAATCGGCCCCAACGCCAAGAAGGGCTTGAAGTTGGGTGACCGTGTCGGGATTGGTGCTCAATGTGACAGCGACGGCTCGTGTATTGCGTGCGAGAAGAAGTTGGAAAATAACTGCAGAAACATGGTGGCCACCTACTTTGGAACGTACAAAGAGTCTGGAGTCAACACTATTGGAGGCAATGCCTCGCACATCAGAGTCAACTCCAACTTTGCCTTCAAGATCCCGGACTCTTTGGAAACGGAGTACGTGGCGCCTCTTCTTTGTGGAGGCATCACCGGCTTCTCGCCGCTTCTCCAGGCCAAGGTTGGCAAGGGTACGAAAGTGGGCATTTCCGGAATCGGTGGCATTGGCCACATGACCATTCTTTTCGCCAAGGCCTTGGGCGCCGAGGTGTATGCCATTTCTCGTTCTCACGCGAAGGAGAAACTCGCCAAGGAGCTCGGTGCTGACCATTACTGCGCTACGGGTGACGACGATTTCCTCGACAAGTTCAAGGATTCCATCGACGTCTTGATCAACACCTCCAGTTCTTTCAAAGGCTCTTCTTTCGACAAGACCTTGGCCATGATCAGACCCAGAGGCAAGATGATTTTCATCACCGCTCCTCCTGTCGACGAAAACCTCTCGCTCCCTCCTATGGCATTGCTTCTGAGCAACTTGTCCGTGCAAGGATCTGCCATTGGGTCAATTGACGAGATCCAGTACATGATTGACTTTGCCGCTGAGCACAACATCAAGCCGATGGTTGAGACCATAGACATTTCCGAGGAGAATTTGGGAAAGGCATGGAAGAGAGCTGAGGAAGGTGATGTGAAATTCAGATTCACCATGGTTGGCTATGACAAGTGCTTTAAGAAGTAATTTTTGGGTGAAGACTGGCGTTGGAGGTGTTTAGAGTGTTTTTTGCTATTATGATTTTTAGTATCATTATTTTCATGATTTTTTTGAATTAAATGCGAGGGTGTAGAAGAAGCTCAACAGAAGGCCAAGCATAAGGCCACGAAACAATGGATGGTATTTTTTTCACGGTTTTAGTTTCTCAAGCATTTGATAGGCTGAATAATTGTTGAGCGGTGTTCGATCAAACTTCTTCTCATGAGAAAATGTGTTAATTCTGAACAGTGTTCTAATGTGGCTGAGCACTTGGTTAGAGCCTGTCGTCCCTTTGGCTCTATTGACTTTGTAGGAGCCTGATTTTCTATGTTGATACTAAATAGCAGGGTACTACTATTACACCCTTCTTTATTAGCTCCTGAAGACAATACAACGTCACGGGAACCGTGAAGATTTCGGTGCTATTATCGACCCATACAAGAGCGTAAACATTCGGAAAAAGTTACCGAATGATCCATTCGTGAAATCAAGAAGGATAAACGTTATACAGTAATACCTGGATAAACCGGACTTAATTATTGCAGCCAGATGTCCGGCTTAACGGGATCAGCGATTTTTCTGCATACAACGTATATTTGTCTATATACTTCACATACATTTCAGTACTTTGTCCTGGCCCAACGTTCCACTTGCAAAGTTGTGGATTATAGAAGGTATTTCACTTGACATGATTAAAACAGATGTTTCTTTATATTCCACGGATATCTTTATTTGTTCGTTAAAATTGTCTTAGCTTTAGGTCTCATTTGTTGTCCATTTATCTCCTCATTATACCATAAGGCTCGTCCTGATTGTCCTAATCAGCTTCCTCATCCGACAAAATACAAGTTTCGTTCGAATCAGTCGTTTCGCTGATTGAAAATCTTCCCCAATAATCACCCCAACGAAGTCCAGACACGCAGCTGCAGTACAACCCCCTTTTTTCAAAGCAGCAGATGAACCAGTTTAAACTAAGCTTATATCATTGCCCTTCGTTGTTTCCGAACTCAAACAAATCGTTCTTTCGCAGCTTTGAAAAACAGCTGACATGGCTTCATTGACTTCATTGCTATATTTAAGCTTTGATCTTGTGTGAAAGACCTTTCAAGGTGCAAATTTGTCTCAGAAACATGACGACACTTGTGAAAAGCTAGGGATGATGCTTTCTATGGGTTTAAATCGTTTCACTAAATATGATCTTCATCGGGGTTTTCTGTGTAAAGCAGGCGAAACCTGTATAAACCGGATTTGCCGGAAAATCTCCGGCTTATGAAATAACCAAACAGACTTCCAGCTTATAGAGAGTTTTTTCGTGCAGCTCACCATCTTAACGCGACTCCGCCTTACAAAGTGTTCGGTTATTCCGGGTCTTATTGTATTGATAAGAACACTGTGTCTGGAACAGGTTTTTTATCGCAGAGGCATTTTTAGTGTATTTCTCAGCCCGTGACAATTCACCATCACCAATCTTTTTGCTTTTCGATTTTCTTTCTTCCTACTCTTTCTCCGCGTGGCTTGCGTGGCTGGATGAGTCACTTACCCAATCAAGATATTGAAAAAGTCAGAGTTGTGCACAGACTCGTGCAAGCTGATCTTGTACCGCGCTTAGCCCAAACAATTACTCCAATTGGCTCAGATCCGACGTAACCTCCGTACACCGCATGGATCTGATAATCAGTGGGAAGGGAAAGAAAAAAAAAAAAGGTATTCCATTCTAGTCTTCATTCTGTCTTTCTGTACCTTTCACGTTTCTCTCAGAAGCTGACTTCGCAAGTAAACAAAACTCTGGATCATGTTGGCTAGACAATGCGTTTTGTCTCTTTCCAAAAGAGCTGTCAGATTGGCCCGGGTTCCTCTCTCTTCGAGGATTCTATCTAAACCAGCAGCAGTGCTCCACAAAAGGTCTTTTGGCACCGAGCCTCCAAGACGCTCAACCAGGTCCACGGTTGTTCAGCTCTTGAACAATATCGGCTCGAAACGTGAGGTGGAACAGTACCTCAAATACTTCACTTCTGTATCGTCACAACAATTTGCAGTGATTAAAGTTGGAGGTGCCATCATCACACATCAGCTCGAGGAATTGGCGTCGTGTTTGGCCTTTTTGTACCATGTGGGTTTGTACCCGATTGTGTTGCACGGAACAGGTCCCCAGATCAACGACTTGCTCGAAATCGAGGGGGTGGAGCCCGAGTACATTGATGGAATTCGCGTCACGAACCCAAAGACCATGGAGGTGGTGAGAAAGTGCTTTTTGGAACAGAACTTGAGGCTTGTGACTGCTTTGGAGGAATTGGGTGTTCACGCACGCCCCATTACCGCCGGCGTATTCACGGCTGATTTCTTGGACAAGGAAAAATACCAATTGGTAGGCAAGATCAACGGTGTCAACAAATCTTCCGTGGAGCTGGCCATTGATGCAGGATACTTGCCTATCTTGACTTCGTTGGCGGAAACGTCCTCGGGCCAGTTGTTGAATGTAAATGCCGATGTGGCCGCGTCGGAGTTGGCACGTGAGTTTGAGCCGTTAAAGATCGTGTATTTGAACGAAAAAGGTGGTCTTGTTCACGGGGAAACTGGCGAAATCATCTCGGCCATCAACTTGGACGAGGAATACGACGACTTGTTGAAGCAGCCCTGGGTGAAGTACGGCACCAAGTTGAAAATCAAAGAGATCCACGACTTGTTGCAACACCTACCAAGATCCTCCTCTGTGGCCATCATTGATGTCCACGATTTGCAGAAAGAGTTGTTCACGGATTCCGGCGCCGGCACTTTGATTAGGAGAGGATACAAGCTCATTAATAGAAACAAGTTGAGCGACTTTGGCAACTCTGACTTGTTGAGATCCGCGCTCTTGAGGGACCCCGAAATCAAAAGCGGGCGGTTCTCGGTTGCGTCATACTTGAAGTTTTTGGAAACCGCAACTTTCAAGTCTTATGGAGACGCGCCTCTCGAGGTGCTTGCGATTGTTCTTGAAAACCCCCAGCCCAACGTCAGCGTGCCCAAGTTGGATAAGTTCTTGTCTTCGAAAACTGGATGGTTGAACAACGTCACCGACAACATCTTTAACTCGATCAAGAAGGACTACAAGTCGCTCTTTTGGGTCGTCAACGAGAACGATGCCAACTTGTCGTGGTATTTCTCAAAATCTGACGGTTCATTCACCAAAAACGGCGAGGTGTTGTTCTGGTACGGATTAGAGACTTCTGAAATCGGGTCTTTGATCAAACAGTTTGATCTTGGCCGTGTTGGATCCTCCTTATCCTCGCCCACTGAGAGCGGAGTGTTTTCTGCTGCCAAGCAAACGAGAGGTTTCCATCTGGTTTCCCGCCACAATACCCTGGCATCAGTTTCAGCCTTTAACCCTCCAATCAGGGAAGGCACCTCCTCCAAAAAATCCAAGGTGGGCTTGATCGGAGCCCGAGGCTTTGTTGGGCAAAACTTGATCTCGTTGATCGACCTGCACCCGCATTTTGAGTTGGCTCTTGTGTCTTCTCGTGAGCTCAGTGGCCAAAAGTTGCAGGGCTACAACAAGGCCAATATTGTGTATTCCAACTTGCAGACCGAAGACATCCTCGAGTTGGAGAAAAACAACAAGATTGACGTGTGGATCATGGCGTTGCCCAATGGTGTTTGCAAGCCGTTCGTTGACACAATCGAGTCTGTGGAAGGGTCCCAGTCCAAGATTGTGGACTTGTCCGCGGACTATAGATTTGACACCACGGGCGAATGGGTTTATGGATTGCCTGAGTTGGTCGACCGCAAAACAATTGCTTCTGCCAAGAAGATCTCCAATCCTGGCTGCTATGCTACTGCCGCCCAAGTGGCCATTGCTCCACTCAAGGATTACGTTTCTGGCACCCCTACCGTCTTTGGAGTATCAGGATACTCGGGGGCAGGCACAAAGCCTTCCAAGAAAAACGATGTCAAGCACTTGAACAACAACTTGATTCCGTACTCCTTGACCGACCATATTCACGAAAAAGAGGTGAGCAACCAGCTTGGACTCGATGTGGCGTTCATTCCGCATGTGGCGCAGTGGTTCCAGGGAATTTCCGCCACGGTGTCGATTCCGCTCACGCCCAAATCCTTAACGGCAAGAGACATCCGTGCCCTCTACAGAGAAAAGTATGACGGCGAGCAATTGGTGGCTGTTAGTGGTGAGGCCCCTGAGGTCAAGGATATCAGCGGTAAACACGGTGTGATTGTCGGTGGATTTGCAGTCAATTCCGCCGCGGACAGGGTTGTTGTCATCGCAACGATCGACAACTTGCTCAAGGGAGCGGCCACCCAGTGTTTGCAGAACATGAACCTTGTTCTGGGTTATGGCGAATACGAAGGCATTCCAGACACTCTTGCGGCCAGCGGCTGAGTTAGAGAAGACGAGAGATATCAAGATAGGGTGTTAGTAAAAGCTGTATTTTACGTATTTATAAGCGATTGATGTTTTCAGTTTCACGCTGCAAGCGTACAGCGCTACGAGAGTTGCTTAATCACGACATTTAGGAGCGTCCGGGTTGATAGTGGATCAAGAAGCATTATTGGAGATTTTAGTAAGTAGCGGTGGTTGGTAGTGGCTTTTTCATTTATTTATGAGCAAAAGTGGTTGTAAAAAAAATGCCCGGTGTCTTTAACAGTAGGTACTGGGGCACTAATAATTGCACATTTTAAGGCATTGCGATTTGCAGCCACGTGCAAAACCCATACCAGCGAGAAAATGCTAGAATTGGGAAGCAGATAATTAAATTATGGAGTCGGAGATAGGACGGGTAGTCGGTATTTGCCTTTCTTGTTTTTTTTTTTGTTTTTCAAGGATTTGTGGTGTTTGTCTGTATTTCATAGATTGAGGTTCTCACTTCGAGAGATCGGTCCACAATGGTTCCCGCCTCAGGCCTTTTTTGCCGGAACACCTGCGGCTTGTTTCTTGTTAGTGTCGACGACGGCAATATCTGATAGAGCTTGTTACTTCTTTATGACTATATGAACTCTTGTTTATTTCGAAATCGCAAATACCGAATCAAATCTGTATCGAGTCTGTTTTGTCAAGAACATCAGAAGTGTATAACTTGCTACCCGTGGCAGTGGGTCGTCTCTACCTTATAGCCAGTTCCTTTGCCTATAATCCCAAGAACAACCATTTTGGTAACAGAAAGTTGTTCTTTTTTCAATTGTTATAAATGGACTTTTTGAGTTTATACCCGTGATTATTTGTTTCTGAGAAAGCAAAGGAGCTGGTTTTTAGTACCAGTACTGTATCGTACAGTCTAAATACGACGATTCAGAATCTATCGTTCTTGTACAGACATGTACGAATGTATGAAATCGGACAGAAATGTACGAATGTACGACTGATGTACGACGAATGTACGAATGTTTGAAGTTTTCAGCATGGGGTGGAACATGACGACAATATAGGTCAAAAAATGAACAGGGCGCATACAAATATTTTTAAGAGACAGCTTTTAATGGCCCAGGAAATGAGAACAAGAATATGACTTGTAATTTTGTCTTACTTCCAAACTGTCATGACATGGTTATCTGGATCACTGAGTCTCCTTGTGCAAGTCCAGGCCCCAAAGAAACGCTTAAACCATCGCGTAGAGCGTCGCAAACTAATATTCTGAAATGTCACTTTGCGACTCGGGAAGCTGTAGGTGCTTTTCTCCTTCTGCTTTCATCGGAAAGTGGTGCAATGAAACCTGCCGGATTTTGTCCTTGTGAAAAGAACAAGCTAATCAGTTAAGGAACTCAAAAAAATGGGCTGATTTGAAAACAAAAGTATAACTGCAGAGAATAATGGAATCCTTCGCCAAGTCTGTCACTTGCCTAACAACTAAAAGAGCGGCTGCCCGGCAAACGCAACCCGGGACCCTCCGAAGCGGTTGTTATGGTTGCCAAAGCTGTCGAAATTCTTTCAACTAAAACTTTAAGAAAACTATAGGCTTACAATGTACCAATCGTATTTGTATATCGATTAAAGGCCATCGTCTTCGTATGTACGATGATCGTAAACCGTCGTTCTCGTACATCGCTATGTATGATGATGTACGGAAAAGATACAGCACTGGGTTTATAGTATAAACTTTATAGGCCTTTCGCGGTGGAAGCTGATGAGTATGGGAGGACAGATTAACCCAGAACAAAGGATCTATTTCGAACTTCGACGGACCGAGTATCCAAGAATATCTCATCTATTTCGCCTTTTCCGCTTCTCCCTAAATTACTATCTACAGTCTCTTTCCTGTTTTTCTTTTTTTCTCTTCATAAATGATTTTCACTTGCTCCTCTTTTTCGATCTTCTACAGCTCCAGGGCCCACGCCGCTACGCGATTTCGCACCCATTTAAACCTCAGCTTATTAGTCAAAAGTGCACTCATAAGCAACACAGAAGGCCACCAAGTCAACCCTGCTCTTGTCCAAAAACTCAAAGAAACCCCTATTGCCCCATGCTTATTCCGCCGGACAATTTCGGGATGGTGGAGCCCGGGTTTTACCGGTGCCTGAAGCTCGAGGCCGACCACCTACCTTTTCTCGAGACTCTCCAGCTCAAGCTGTTGGTGCTTTTGGATGTGGCCAAACCGCCACGCACACTCAAGCTGTTTTTATCCGACAACAAAGTCGACTTGTACAACCTTGGCGGGATGAAGATCTCGAACCACCAGAACACCGGCCGGGCGGAACAGGACGTGGCGCCGGATAAGAAAGACGGGTCCCGGACTTCTGGTTCGCGCACGCCCCTGGCCCCAGAATGGGACCCCACGGCAATTGAAGTCGTGCTGTTGGAGCGGCACAAGGCCAGCAAGAACGATCTGTGGATGATCATCGAAAAGAACTTGATTGTGGCGGCGTTTGAGATTTTGCTCGATCGCCTGAAGCACAATGTGCTTGTGGTGGACTCGTCACTGGCACTTGTGGGCATTCTCCGCAAGATCCAGAAATGGAACTTTAACTCGATTGTCAACGAGTACCGCATCTACACGGGAAACGCCAGCAAAATCAGCTACAATGTGGAGGTGTTTCTCGAGCTCATCCAGGTTGAACTAGTTCCCTATGAAGTGGACCATGCGCTTCGAAAACGTGACGAATTGGTCGATCCAGACACCCGCCACATTCGCCGCAACTCGGCCACAGCCCGTGCCACGGTCTCGTTTGTACGCAAGGGCCTGGCGCTGCATCCCCCGCTTTCCCTGGGCCATCTGCTGCATCTCCAGGTCGGGAAATCTCAACGTGCTTCGGTAGGGTCGGCCGACGACACAAACGCCGTGTGTGATGATGACGACACGCTTTCTGTGGACGACTATGAAGAGGACGTGGACGACGAGCTTCTTCTGGCGTCGCCGCAGATCCCCGCCAATCTTTTGAAGCTCGTGGAACAGCAGCGAAAACCCGACGGAGCTACGGAACCAAGCCAGTCTCCGAGCTCGTCGCCCGAGTTCAAACGGCCCAGTTTGGTGTCGACGCATAGCTTGGACTTGTCCCACCACACGGCGGCACGCCACCGGCGCAAGTCTTCGGTGGAATCGCGGTACATTAGGGCCAATAACAACCGGTTCCGCGACCCGCTGTTCAACCCGGCGTCGGCCGCCTCGATGTCGCCGCGCAGAGCGTCGATCGACACGAGCTTTCGTAAATCCAAAATGGAGCAGGACAAGTTCACAGGCGAGGAGATCCAGAGGTTGAAGGAGAAGTACAACTACATGTACTACCAGCCAATGAACGCGCCTGCCAACAGCTTCAATGTGATCAAAATCCGGATCCCTGCTGAGCACAACCTAGCGCCGTGGTTTGTCCGAGCACGCGATTTCTGGGAGCGCAAGTGCAAGGCGTGAGGGGGATTAGAGGAGATAACCGAGATAACCGAGAAAGAGGAGATAACCAAAGAGGAGATAACCAAAGAGGAGAGAACCAAAGAGGAGATAACCAAAGAGGAGATAACCAAAGAGGAGATAACCAAAGAGGAGATAACCAAAGAGGAGATAACCAAAGAGGAGATAACCAAAGAGGAGATAACCAAAGAGGAGATAACCAAAGAGGAGATAACCGAGAAAAAGGAG
The DNA here is from genome assembly GCA_030582695.1 of [Candida] golubevii. Taxonomy (NCBI): domain Eukaryota; kingdom Fungi; phylum Ascomycota; class Pichiomycetes; order Serinales; family Metschnikowiaceae; genus Metschnikowia; species [Candida] golubevii. Next base: position 30,062 of record JAJMGV010000096.1, read on the forward strand.
GGGGATAATAACAGACCGATATTCAAAACAATGCACATCTACAGGGAGCTGACAAGAAACTGGCAAAACGTTGTTCATATTGAACTCTCTGTTGAGCTTTGAGTCACGGGCTTGTGTTGACTTTATTCCTTGCCCTTTTCCGCCTGGCTCACTCATGTTGCCGTCACCCACATCCTACAAGACCACAATACTACCCGATCCACACCTATCTCTATTCCTCGCCCCTGTCTTCTTCCTTCCTGTTTACCCAGAGTGCCCAGCACCCTCCCAGAATTGAATCACCTGACACTCATTTCCCCCATGTTGCTCTGGGCGAAGACTCGGTGCCATATGAAGAGCTCTGCATCACCCGGTCTCGGAGTCTTTGCGAAGAGTTTGTGCGTGAAGCAGGGGCAAACTGGCCCCCTTGGCTTGGCTGGCTGGCCTGGCCCCCTTGATTTGGCCCCTGGCTCTGCGTCGAGTATCCCGACCCAGTCACCGACTGTTGTCTGGATTTATGGTATAGAGCCTTCAATTGGGAGTTCGCCCTGCGGGTATAGGGCCTGTCTCCAGCGGCCGCTTCGTCGCCGGGGTTCAGCCTACCGTGAGACGCGGAAGCGGCTTCTGGACTGTTGCTTTGTGCAGAGTTGTACGAGTTATACGACGTCCTGACGGGTTGAAACTGCGAGTTTCCGCTTGAATACGACGACGTTTCGTGGCGGCCGTTGTTCATCGACGCCAGAGCCCCGTTGCGGGCCACACGAGCCCGGTCCTTGACACCGAGCCACTCGGGGAACGGCTCGCCGCGTGACTCGAAAAAATTGACAAATGCCTTGTGGATCAACGTGTCTTGTTCAGTGCTTCCGTCCTTCTCTGAGTGATGGTTCACAGCCGAGGAGACAGACAAACTGGAGAACTTGGAGTTGATTTTCTCGATAAAAGAGCGCCCGGACGCTGCGTTGGGCTGGTATTGACTCATGGGCTGGCGACGTGGGGTGTGTGGTGCTCAGGGCAGATTTATAAAAAGCTGGGGTTGATAAGAGGGTTGCGCAGCGGGGCTTCTTGGGCCGTGCACGACCCCAGTATGCTGAAAGATGAAACCCAGCACGCTTCCGCCATCGAAGTTTCGTGAATCCTCGGGCCGTCGCGTAGATCACACGAGCCTTAGCTGTCTTTATGTTTTTTTAACATTTCTCTTTTTGCCTTTCCTGCTAAATCGAGGCCAACATCGGCCACTAAAATACCCAATCTGAGGTGTCCCAATTAGGCAAGTTGCAATTAATTGTATAGTTAAGACTGAGAATCTAGTAACGATCGTGCCATGGAATCACGTCCTGGAATTGCGCTCACTACTGCCATTATAATCAGCTGGTCCTTGTCAGGTCCAACTATAGAAAGAGGTTTTCCCACCTAAGCGTAAAAAGCGCTGGTTTTGGAAGTTCTCACTAAATGCATAAGCAGACAGAAGGACACTGACACGATCTTAGCGAGGCGTGTTTTTAGTACGCTGAGTAAGTTGAAAGGCACGTGACCAGCGTTTGAAGGTTTTTTGAGGGTTTTCTTTAAACGAATCTCTTTTGGTGAGTTCGAGATGATGATTTTCTAGATTTCGTGGTGTTTTTCGTGGGCTCTTCTTCCTTAAAAATTCGCAGCTAAGGAAAGGTTGAGCCACGGTGAAGGCGACCACCGATCACACGAACCGAATGAAAGAAAACAACGAGAAGAAAACTTTTTTTACATCCTGCTTCAAATCGCTCAACAATACAAAAGAAAAAGGAAAAGAAAAAGGAAAATAAACACATATTACTAGAGATAAAATTGATTGTTAGGTTTGGACTTTCTGGACTTAGGGGACTTGGCGAGAAGACGTTTGCAGGCTGTTTAGTGACTTCTATGTGGCAAAAAAGACGGCTACCTGTGGACAATTTGGTTGGTACAGTAGTTTTAAAATATCGTTTTCTTCACTGCCACAAAAAAATATAAACCTCCTTATCACAAGTAAAACACGGGTTGGGCAGTAATGCAGTCGTCGTTGATTGAATATTTCACGAAATCTCGCTGATTAGATAGGATTGTGAAAAAGGAAAGTATTTACCGCGGTAGATTGAATTATCCTCTCAACCTTAAGTACTTAGTGAAATCTGAAAAATTATCCATAATCGGGTGAACTGACGTTAGAGTCTAGATTTGGCCTCAAGGGCCGGCGGGCGCACATTATGAAGAGCACCAATCTATTTACCATGGTTTTGAAATTACGCAAGTTCTTTAGTTTTAAAAGACATGTGTATGTGTCGTGAGGTGCAGTGCTGTATCTTTTTCGTACATCATCGTACATAGCGTTGTACGATTGTACGAAAACCACGGTTTTCAACCACCGTACATACAAAGACGATGACCTCTAAAATCGGATATGCAAATACGATTTCGTACATCGAAAGCATATATCTTTTATAAAGTTTTTGTGGAAATCCCGGCGAGATTTTATATCTATTACCAGAGACAACGGGGGACCTATGAATACCTTACTCCAGAATTTCGAATCCAGCTACAAAAGCAAATCAAATATACTTCAATTCAAGGGAGACATAAGATGCGCTGGTAACGTATTAAACTCATCTTCAAATTCCATCTTGACCTATATTTTTTCAGGAAGAAGAATTCGATCGCCTTTGGAAAGTCTCTAGAGAACTTGCGGCTAAACACCCAGAATCAAAGGATTTGTTAATTCTTATGAAAAATCTACCAGAAACTATGCGGAAGATCATCAAAGGGTTACGTAGAACTGCCATCCTTAGAATTATGTTTGTTTGCGAAACGTGTCGAAAGTCGAAATATAAGAGAAGATACGAAAGGAGGCCCTTCGGAATTATTAATGGATGTTGAAACGCGATGGCTGTCTGTATTCATCATGATTGATAGGTTTCTTCATTTTAGAAGAGAAATTAATGGCCTATTGGAACGAGTACGTACCCTTGGTAACGCAGAAAAAAATGGGTCTCGACGTTCTTGAGATCAGCGATCTCGAATGGGAATACGTCACAACACTCCGCAATATTATCATTCTCTACAGTGAACCAACTCTTAAGCTTCAAGCCTCCATGAAACCGACCATCCATTTAACTGTTGCCTACGTCTATCTCACTTTGAAGGGTCTGACTAATTTAAAATCGGAAAGTCTCGAAACGTCAAACCCATTTCTTGCCCGAGTACTACAGGAAATACACGGAAAACTTTACCAATACTACCCTATACGTGGTAACGACTGTGAAGATATTGTTACCCCTTTTCTTGCTACTGTCCTCGATCCGCGATTCAAACTACATTTTCAGGCTTTTTTGAGGAATTAATTGCAAGTATCAAAGCACGATTTTATGAAGAATGCTTTCGCTATAAGAGGTTGTACCAAAAGTCAAAGGAGAACCCCGACTCAAGCCCACCATCTAGGAGCGTTGGATCTCTTGCTCAATCGGATATTTCGCAGCCAGAATCAGGTGAATCTCTTTTTGTTGAGGTCAGCTCTTCTGAGGATGGCAATGAAGCTACGGTCTACCTACTTGAACAGCGAGAGCGAGAACGGGGTGACAGGCCTGCTGCCGATTTCTATCTGAGTCGTAAAGAGCCACTCCCTGCTCTTATCAGATGGCAAAAGAATATTTAGCGATACCAGCTATTTCTGCGCCCTCTGAATCTTTATTCTCCAGATTGAACGACGTCATCACAAAGAAAAGAAATGTGATGCTGAATGCTGCGGCAGATATGTTGGCTTTTCCCAAATTTCGGTCAGATTATGATGTTCAAGAGAAAGCGTTGGATGAGATGCTAAAAAGAAAGCTGTATGTGGATCTGGACGAGGGTTTGCACGAAGAACTGGACCGAGAACTGGGCCAAAAGTTGGACCAAGAGCTGATTGTTGCCTCAGACGAAATGTCGGATTGAGTCGCTTGTGATAGAGTCAGCACGTGAAGTCCTTGATGAAAGTTACCAGTCCCGCACAGTCTGAAAGTATGGAAAATGACAAAGTCATATACCCTTTTTATAAAACAAAGGCTACAAGATGCTTTGAAGAATTTATTTATACACCTTATTGTTATTTGATTGATATGAGTTTGATGTTCCGTAGCGTGTTCAGATGCACAGAACCTTCGTACATTTGTCGTACATTGGTACATTTCTATCCGATTTCGTACATATCGGACATGTCTGTACGAAAACGATGGATATTGGATCGTACATCCCAATGTACGTCGTATTCGGACTGTACCATACTGCACTGGTGAGGTGTTTCCAGGCTCTCCGTCCAAATTAATACTATTGTAGACTAACTTCGTGGCAATTCCACGCCAAAGCAAAGTCAATTAAAGGGCCTTACAGTGAAAGAGCGCACGTGACTTTGATATCAATACATCCCATCGAAAACATGAGAAACTGAGGAGATGGATATTTGTGAGAGGTGGCAAGACCTCAGCCAGCCAAGACTCTTCCACGTCTTGTTTCCGAAGGATGTACGGGTGTCGTATATTCATTAATTGAACAACCTGTCCAAATGAGTAGAAAACGTCAAATAACATGTCTAATGGAATGCATATCTAGCGGAATGCATATCTGACGGAATGACGGAACCCATGTCTAAACGGACCTAACAGTATAGTGAGATCAAGTCCACGGGCTCCAATGAAACCCCATCTTTTTCCATCCCATCTACATGAAAATGTCCCTTCCAATCCTGAAAAAACAAAAAGCAAACAAGAACAGAAACTTAGATGCTTGGAAAATAGAAGACACCACACAAACACCTCTCGTCATGCAATGAAGCTTGAGAACTCAAAGCATCGAGCGGGCTCTTGCAGGCTCTTTTCACGTACTCGCGCTCATTGCAAGGCTCATCCACCATGGCCAGTCATTAACCGAAAAGAATTAGAAGGATGACAGGGAACTAAGAAGGCAGAAATTGAAAAACGAAGAAATTGGAAAATAAAGAATTGAGAAGCACAGAATTGAGAAAGCACAGAAATTGTAAAACCAAAAAATACCAAAAAATACCCCCAAATCCCTCCCCCTTGATCTGATGGACTTTCTCGCCGTTTTTTTTTTTTCGTGTTGTCCAGCGCTCGCCCACGCAGACGGCCACACCCGGACATCTCGCACCGCGCGCGCATCGAGCAAAAACACCATCGCCTTCCGCATGGGTGCGAAAATTTCTCCTACTACTTTTATAAAGCACAAGACTTGTTTTTCCCTGAAACCACCCTGAAACACCCTTTCAGATGTCTTTTCTCAAGACCTTGCAGCGCATCAGGCCGCAAGCGGTGCTTTCTGTGAAAAGAGGGATCGTGACAACGACTCCTATCTTGGGCACACACCCACCACATAAACCAGTGTCTCGTCCGAACCTTTATGAGGTCTTGGGTAAAGAGGAGATCACGTTGGCGGAGTTCAAAGAGCACCCGGAGTTTAACAGCTGGCTCAAAAAGGCCGTGCACTCGTTGAATTTCAAGGAGTTTACTCCGGTGCAACAGAGAACTATTCTTCCGTTTTTGCAGGAGGAAGGTTTGGTATGCAGAGCCAAGACGGGAACAGGAAAAACGTTGAGTTTTGTCATTCCCTTAGTGCAACATGTCATGGACATTTTCGAGGTGAAAAAACAACGCAGAAGAAACGTGTCGTGCCTTGTGATTGCCCCCACAAGAGACTTGGCCCAGCAGATTCATTCGGACTTTAGGAGCATCAATACTAACACTAACCACCTCAAAAACAAGTGCGACGTGAGGCTTTGGACCGGAGGCTTGCCGCCCGGAAAGCGCCCCTGGGGGTCGGATGTGCCGCAAATCATTGTAGGCACGCCCGGGCGTATCTTGGCCAATCTTGAGGACCGCAGATGGGCGCAGCACTTCAACGAGTTGGAGTATCGTGTTTACGACGAGGCCGATCGTTTGTTGGACCAGGGTTTCGAGGACCAGTTGAATGCCATCGACGCCAAGCTCAAGGAGCTCCGGTCGCCGACTTTCGAGGCTCCCTTGAGAACGTTTTTGTTCAGTGCTACCACCAATGACCGTGTTACCCGGTTCGCCCAGAACCAAATGGGCATGGACTACAAATACATCAACTGTATTGACGACACCGTGGCCGAGTCACATGCACACATTGAACAGCGCCTTGTTAAGACGCCCGGGATCTTTGAGTCGCATGTCGCAGTCGTGTCTGAGATTCTTGAGAACATTGAAAAGCCAGATTACAAGGCAATTTTCTTCCTTCCGACTGTTGTGGGTGCGGATTTCATGTACAAGGTGTTGTCGAAATTGCTCCCCGACCGGTTCCCCTTCATCTGGATGTTGCACGGGAAGATGACCCAAGGCTCGAGAAGATATACTACCGACCAATTCAAAAAGACCAAGCGTGGTGTTTTGATTTGTACTGATGTTGCCGCCAGAGGCTTGGACTTCAAGGGTGTCAGTGACGTGCTTCAGATGGCCACAACGCAGAACATTGAGGATTACATCCACAAGATCGGAAGAACCGGAAGAGCGGGGAACCCAGGGCGTGCCACACTCTACTTGTCGCAAGCCGAGCTCAACTTCACCAAGGAATTGTTTGTGAAAAAGCACATTGAATTCAACTCCGAGACTGATTTTGAGATGACTGACGCCGCCCGCGAGCTTTTCAAGGACAAGGTGTACGAGGATGAGGTGAAGGAATACGTCAAGTCGCTCATGGGCTTCCAGGCGGCAGTATCTGAGACGTACAAGTTGGATAAATTTGCCCTTCTTCGCAGTCTTGTTGGCCTCTACAGAAGCATGATTGGCGACGAGACCGCCACCATCTTCCTCTCGACGAGAATGTTCAACAATATGGGTTTACCCGGCTCGCTTGTCCCAGACTACGTCGAAGTGGACAATCCCGGTATGATCAAGAGAAAGGCCAGATCGCCGGGCTCCGTGAGACAACAGTTTGATCGCTCAAAACCCTTTGGCGGTAGCAGAGACCGTTACGGAGGCAAAAGCTATGGCGACCGCGACTTCCGCAACCGGGGCAACAATTACGGCGGCAACAACTACGGCAGGCCTAAGCGCGACGACCAAGACGGGGGCTACGGAGGCGGCGCCAGGCGTTACGGCGGGGGATCTCGTGATCGTGACGGGGCACGTGATGGGGGCAATTTCCGTGGCAACAGCTACAACCGTGACGGCGGTGAGAAACGTTATGGAGGGAACAGAAGCTTCAAGCCTAGTAACGATCGCTGGGACAGCAGCCGCAAGTAGGTGCTAAGCAGTTGTCGCCTGCTTGGAGTGTTACATGACCAAACAGAATCTTCAAAAAAGAAAAAAAGAAGAAGAAAGACGGCATATCTACCTTTCGTGCCCGGATCAAGAAATTGAATGGGATTCGCGGACGCGGGTGGTGGCACCAAAGGGTGAGAAGCTTAATCGCCTATTGCCCATGAAACACGTTTTTCCTGTTGTTTCTTGTTTTTTCGTTTTGGTTTGCCGCTTGACGGTCCACTCTTTATCCTCTTTAAAGATGGAGTGCTCTCAATAGCCTCATCTCTGTACATAGTATAAAACATTATTTGAAGAGACTCACTGTATTATTTCCTTCTCCGGGCCTTGCCTCTATTGTGTCGCACGGGAAACGGCCGCATGGTCGGGTGCACGTGAATTGGCAGCTTCTGCTTCTCCGACACTTCTTCTGTTGTCAAGGTTTCTCTTGTGACAAGCACATACACCAACAAAGAAAGAATAATAAGCGTGTCTGCAATGACAACTTTCCTCAAAAAGGAAACTTCTCGCGTGAAAGATAAAACCTCTTGCCTCACACTGTTCATTGAGCTTATCGATTGCGCACTCTGGGTCTGGAAGAGATAGCGCGATTCGGTCTTGATGTTCCCAACGGCCTTTTCCAAGTACATCACTTGCGCGTGCATTGTGTCGTTTAGCTGGCTCAAAAGATTCTCAAACTTCTTGACCTGCCTGTTTTCCAAATTAAAAAAGGCATTGGAGAGAAGCTTGCTTTGTTCCTCCACATAAAGCAACGATAACGTAGCGTTTGTCTCTAGTAGTGACAATCTCTTGACAATGTTTTGGAATATCGACTCCTGGGTTGGTTTCACACTTGACCCGGTATTGACAGGGTGAGATCCATTCAAGGAGGCCAAAGGCACATTGCAGTAGTTTTCACTGGAGTTGAAATCTTTCAAGAACTCGGTGAGGGCTAGGTATGGTGTCACCACTTTACACTCCTCGTCGTGCGTGTCAAAAACGGCCGTGTCGTTGAACAACTCTTCAGCAGGAACCAGAACCCGGTCTGAAGTGCTTGAATCGCCACTTTGCTCCGCATCCTTAAACTCCTCCATCATGGTTTTCCCGTGCACTCTTACCAACGAGATAGGGCAGTAGAATTCATTTCCGTAGTGGCTAACAATTTCGATTTTCAAGTACCGCGCCCAGATTAAAGGGTTTTCGATGGTGAAAGTTTGCATATCCCGGATATTGTGCGCCTGAAACTGGCCCAACTCGTGCCAGCCCTTGGTCACTGGAAACCGGTCTGAAACCGAGAACCGCACCTCTCGAAACATCGAACTGAAGAGCTCAAAGTTGGCCATCACCACTGAGCTCACCAAGATATCTTGGCATAGCTCGATCACCACAAACTTATTCGCTGTGGAGCATTTGTTCAAAAGATACGAGTCTTTCACCTCGGTCAAGATAGCTGACGCGCCTTTGGCATCGCTGTTGGTCTTGACTATGGTCGCTGCACAGTCAACGGATGCGTAATTGAACTTATCTTTGTAGACTCTGCCCTGGTCTTCTAAAGCTAGAAGTGGCGTTTCGTTTTCCTTTTTCTCCAAGTGTGGCACGATCAAGCTGGTGTTTTTGTGGGACTCCACGCTGTGCTTGGAGCTCTCGGTGGCGTTTTTCATTTTCGTGTTATCTGCCGCCACCTGGCGGTCTTTCTCCTTGAGCTTTTTCCACTCTTCGAACGAAACAAATCGGCAATCTTCAGAGTTGTTGCCCACATGGGCATCTTGCACCTGGACATGAGACGTGTTTGAGTTGTTTTGTCCTTCATTGCGATGCCCTACGGTAGAGTCCGAGTGTGTTGTTTCGGTGGATTTTTGGGGGTGGCTTTCCATGAGGAGCAGATTGGGAGCATGAAACTTTGACAAGAGTACTGACTCTTCCTCGGCTTCCTCCCCGTCACGTGTGAAGGCACAAGAGCTCATGGGAGTAGATTCCCTTGTTCCGAGGCTCGACGATGTGTGAATGTTTTGATCCTTGATCGTTTTACCTGGCGGTCTCTCTGTGCTAGAGACTACCTCGTCGACTTCTTCTATTGAGGAGTCTGCATCAGTGCCACTGGCGAAGAATGCATGGCCAGATGCCCCATTAGGCGATTTTTGCAAACGTTTCTCATCTGGCTCAAAAATGTTTTGAAAATCGGGCTCGCCAGCCTGCCCTCGTCGCAGATAACCTGTTCCTGTGGACATCTCATTCAGTATCTTGGTTTCCGTGCTGCAACCGTGTCCTATGAGTGTGTTTGAACTTCGTATAGAAGACATGGGAGAACCAAGTACGGCCTTCAATGATTCTGTACCTTTTAAAGTGCCAAGTGCGCCTGCTTCACTATCTATATATGACAGACTGATGCCATTACTAGGCAGGTTTGAGCCAGTAGATGATTTCAGCTCCACATTCGTGGGGACATGATGCAAAATATCTCCGCCTTGTGGATTAATGATGGTATGTTGCGATGCTTTCTTGGCCTCAGCAACATGACACGGTGTCAGCAGCACATTTGCTGGAATCGGCTCTTTTTCATTTTCTGCCTCCCGACCAGATTGCGCACACACTAGAAGCAAGATCACAGGCAACACATGGGTGGTTAGTTTCACCATACGAGGCTGGAAACGAAATGAACGGTGTTAAAAATTCAACCCAGGACAAAGGCAAAGAAGAAGATCAGCTGCAAATTCAGGGAAACCTTGTCTGGTTGTCTCTGGTGCTGGTGGTATTTTTAGGCTCGATCTTATCTGGGCCGAAGACACGAAACGATGCGGTGCGCATTGCTAATCGTGGCGAGAAGTGAAGGGCGAATCTGACGGAAAAGAAAAGAGAAAGAGAAATCTTTTGGGAAATGTGAGGCAAATTGAACACTGAAGAGGTTTAATCTGATTCAAATAAACCCCAGAGCTGACCTGGGTATCTTTACGCATGTGTGCTAATTAACGCTGGTGTTGCGGACTCGAGCTAGAAGTGCCATGACCTAAAGGCTACAACCGCCCAGTGTTGCGAAATATATTTAAATCGCTATTTTTTTACTATAAGTTATACTATATTATTATGATAGGTGCCATAATTATAATTAATTAATAGTAAAATTAATATTAGTATAATTATCGCATAATATAGTAATATGCCTTCAAAAATTAATACGCTTTTTGAATCTGGACCAATTGGACATTTTGGGTGGGCAATGGACGAGTAGTTCATCCCCAATTTGGGCTAAGTCGACCCCATCTTCTGATGGACACGCCTAGCTTAATATTTATTGAAAAGGTTTCATTTTAGTTAGCTGCTTGACATGCATCGCGAAACTGCAGTCGTGAAAGTAATCAAGCAAAGGTACTTAATCAGAACACCGGGCAAATCAGTTCAGTTTGTAACTGTAGCAGTGCAAACTCGGCAGCCTCTTCTTCATCCACTAATCATTGGTCATGATTTCCAAATCTTTTAAAAGCACACTCAAATCACATAATTCTTATTTCTGAGTACTGAATAAGCATGACGACCTCAGCTTCTTCGTCGTGAGCTGTATTTCACTAGCAGATTTCCAAGAGCTCAACGTCAAGGGTGCCAATCTTCTTCCCTTGCTCATACGCACAGGCCAAATAACAAATACAGTGGTGGCGGAATCGAGTCAAGCACCAAACGCCCAAAGATTATTTCCTCGATCTTCGCCTTTCCTCGATCCGACAAATAGTTCACTGATATTTAGATGTATTTCCTGTATAACACCCCCAATACTGATCTCAGAACAATGTGAACTTCTCCGTATTTGGTGTAGTCTTTATTTGCGAAGGAACTTAGCGATCGGAACCTGCCTGATTTTTTTTCTTGATTGTTTTTGACGTGCTCTTCGTACCTTGACATAAACTGATTTAATTCTGGGAAGCTGGTCTCCTGTGCTACTCCAAAACGGCGCCGTACTGGCTTTTTTAAATTGCATTGCAAAAAAGAAGAAATTCTAAAAGCTAGTCACCGGTTTGATCATCCACTGCCTGACTTACTGGATCAATGAAATCCTCAACGTTGATACCCTCTCTTAAATAACCCAGATCTGAGAGTTGTATGAGATCATGACTAAAAAGTGAGATCAAACGCACATCTTCGGACGACTCTGGAAGCAAGTGATGCTGCGTCAGGCAAAAGCTGGGATTGTCTCGGACCACTGCTCAAAATAACTTTAAACCGTAATACAGCTATCTTTTTCACTGCCCTCAAGTCGAAAGTATTTAATTTCGAATGTTTGAGACGATGACGGGAAAACAGTTTTGGTGGGGTCTATGTGTGAGAAGCGTCTCGTCGCACTGCTTGGGAGCCATCAACTTGCAAATGAGGAGGGATAAATCACGCATCAACGTGCTCACGAACCTCCAACAAAGCTCAGTCGAAACTTAGGCAAGAGAAGATACAGATTCTGCGTTTTTTCGTGTTTAAATCCATCGAAAATAGCTATTTTTGACCGAAAATTTGAGGAGTCAAGATCGGCAAAAAATCTTGACTCTTTCCTCGATCCTAAATCTTGACTCCTCCCATACTAAATCGTCAAACGCCCAAAAATTCTTGGCTCGATCGTCTTTTTTCGCGAATTTTCCTCGATCATACTTGACTCGATTCAGCCTTTACTGTATTGGGTCTTCAGGCCCTTCATTTCCAGTTGATTCTCGTAGTTTGCAGGCTCACAATTTGCCTTGTGACGCTGACAAATGATGTATTTCTCGAGTCTTCTTGCTATTTTTGGTATATTAATTTCACTATATTTTGAAAATTATTTTTACTACATTTGGATAGTAATATTAATATTCGTCCATATCGAGATCGCAATATAGCGATATCGAGATTACTGTGTTACTATTTTACGATTAATATAATCGCCCATTGTTAATTTACCAAATGTGTATTCAAGTAATTATATACTTCGGACCTCAGATTACTGCAATTGTATCCAAGACCCGTAGAGAAAAAGGAGGTTCCTTTCTCTCAGACAATATTTCCCCTATTTGTGACTCCGACACGCCGCCGCTGATCACGTGTACTTCTTCCACGTGATGTCGCTCACATGATCTTTGCACGTGATC
>JAJMGV010000097.1:0-40820 GCA_030582695.1 [Candida] golubevii
CACGTGAAGTCCTTGATGAAAGTTACCAGTCCCGCACAGTCTGAAAGTATGGAAAATCACAAAGTCATATACCCTTTTTATAAAACAAAGGATACAAGCTGCTTTCAAGATTTTATTTATACACCTTATTGTTATTTGCTTTGAATGAGTTTGATGTTCCGTACCTTCGTACATTCGTCGTACATACGTACATTTCTATCCGATTTCGTACATATCGGACATGTCTGTACGAAAACGATGGATATTGGATCGAACATCCCAATGTACGTCGTATTTGGACTGTACTGTACGATACAGCACTGCTTTAAATCATCCATTTTGTCGCTTTGCGCAACATTCACACCGATAAAGGGGCAGCTCGCCAATTTCGCGTGCAGGACTTTACAATGTAAACACTCGAGGCAAACACATAGGTTTTCGAAGCATATAAATCAATCCCGTTAATTTTGCTACCTCTGAAGTCGTCTTGGAGACTGTCATACACCAACACCATACTAGGAAAATTGAAATCTACCCCATATTTCATCAAGAAGCCACTTCAAACTTACATGCATAATGAACTTGATGAGTTTAGGGCTACAGTCACGTAAAACTGGTTTAAAACCGAAGGAGAATTTGGTGAGGGACAGGTTCGACATGGAAGATATCGATGACTTTTTTAACGAGTCAAGCTGGTCGGGCTCAAAAAGTGAACTCATCGCTAAGCGTGTTCCAGACAATGGTAGCAAAATTTCAGGTGCTACATCTCCAAAAGTTAAATCATTCCCCTACGAAGGCAAATACAGTACTGCCTATGACGATCACGATAGAACTTCAAAGGGTTCGTCAAGGTCGCCAAGGTCGTCGAGCAACTTTGACGACCACTTAAACTTTGATGAAGAAACTGATGTTGCAGGATTACAAAGAGAAGAGTCAGGGGTCGTAAGTTCTCCATCAAATCAGGATATCTATGGTACATCATTGCTAGCGCCTGATCATCTTGCAATCAACCGGGGAACGCAAGCTGTAAATCCATCGCACAAGGGTATACAAGCGTCTCTGAGCACGAAATCCATGGCTCTAAAGCGACCCCCCAAAGTTGCTGAGCTTGTACCTGAGCTGGATCAAGGTTTCAATCAAATATCAGCAGTTGATGATTCCAACACATCCTGCGACTCAAATCGAGACCACGATCATACAAGTTTGATTCGAAACAAGGGCAAATATCGAAGATCTTCACATGCAACAGATTCTCTACCATCGCCACCGCCAGAGAAGCTACGAAGATCAAAACGAACCAAAATAGCACCTTTGGCGTACTGGCGAAATGAGCGTATAATTTATACAAGGGCGCCAGAAAGTTCCAATGAACTTGATAGTGTGTTGATGCGTGATATCCACAAGGTTCCATTGCAAGAGATAGAAGAAGTAATACACGTACCCGAGAAAGTGAACTTGAGGGGGAAGGAGCACGCTTCCAAAAAATCAAGAAAGTCACCGTCGCTTTATACAAAAGAGCGCAACACAAGGTTAGAAGAGATTCTGCCCGACATCGAATCTGATCCTGAGATTGAAGGTTCAGAGTGGTTTAAGAGGATGTCATTTGAGACGGAGGTCTATGGGAGTGATGAGAAAATGTTCAGTAAAACGATTGCATGGGCGCCTCATGCGGGCGAGTTTCAATCCCCAGCTTCTAACGAAGATGGTCAACTGGGCGCAGAGAATTTTGAGGTCGCGTCACTTTTTAACTCGGATCTGGGTGTTGCGGCAGGCTTGCTCGATTTTCCATCAGAAGGTTATAAAAGCTTGAGAACGACGGGAGAATCACTGTTTATTTTTCATGTCAACCGTGGCTTGATAGAAGTGACACTCAATTCGGCAAAGTTTGTTGTCACTAGGGGCTGCTCCTTTCAAGTTCCCAAATATAACATTTACAGTTTCAAAAATTTGGGTCACAGTCGTGCCAGATTATTTTTTGTACAGTGTCAGTTGTGATCTGGCTATGAAAATACTTGCGAATCTTTCTCAATAACTAAATAGAAACTGTGTTTAAGAAACAAGGGGATATATTTAATTTTTTATTGATGAAGGATCAAAGCTGATAAACACCACTTGTTTCGACGTCGTAATATGCAATCGTTTTGACTCTAAATTCAGAGGCAGCAACACCAAATTGTTTCAAGATTAAAGCCTGCGTAACATTCAAAGTATCACCTTTCTCACAAACAAGAAAAGGCTCATTGAGATATATCTTTCCTGATTTGATCTTTGTAGGAATCTTATATTTGTTTCTCAATGTTTCCTCTAATGAGTGAGACATTGGTACGTCTTCTTCGAGGGATATTTGACCACCTCTCGAGTAAACAACACCTTCTGGAATTGTGAAGCTTATCGGAGATTTTGACTTTGCTCTGCTGAAATCTGCCTTAGAGTAGGCGGCGAAATAAGCGGAGACGGTTTCCGGGCTTTCACTCGTGAACAACAAACCCGACACTCCACAGCAAAGCTTTGTAATTTTATGAAGATTTTCCTTGTATTCTTCTTGTGAATTATCACCAAGTGCCTTTTCTAAGACCCTTCTCTTGCCCAAGAGTAACTTGGATCCCACCCAGTCTGATCTAATATCTTGCAAGACAGGGGTTCTTACATCATCCAACTGCAATACCCACAAGTACCTATATTGATCAAGAGCTTCTCTAACCTCGTCAAATATACGAGCTTTGTTTTCTTTTCCTTTTTTTTCAGTCTGTGCCAAAGTGACAAGCTTTGAGCGTTTAGATCTTGGCATGTCGGTAAAAGAAGTTGAGAGAAACTAATCTGATGAGATGAGCTACTTGCACAGGAAAAATCCCTCTCTACATCGCGCATTTCATTTTTCGTGCCACCCCCGCGATGTTCGGAAGTATAGCCTTGTGCATGATCACCAAGTGTTCTACAGAAATCTATGCCCGAAACAAGCCTTATACTCATGTTCTGTATTGAGTGTTGTATGAAAATTCTCTTGCATTTTTTTCACTTCAGACTATTTGCGCCGCTAGGAGTATTACAAAAAAAAAATATATTATGGCGGTAGTCATGCTCGGTTCTCAAGTTTTTCAACCTTCACAAAGGCAATTGATGCGGACAGGCGGAGTTAGTTAAGAATTTTAAAGATCTCAGGGAAACAAATGAACTTTCAACTTTGGAAATCCACCAAAATGCCCTGCCACTTTCATAAGTCTGCATTAAAACAGTGGATAATACTTTGATTTGCCATAGACACGTTCCGAACGTGTCATATCTCTTCTTTTCAATCACGAATCTAGCCAGCAAAGTTTTTAATGATTGCTTGCCCTTTTGGTGTGTCGAAAATCTTAATGATTTTGACTTAGGCTTCATTACTTCAGATAACTCACAATGATTTTATTCTATTGACTTGCAATAATGTTCACTAGGATTCTATGAAATGACAATTTTGGGCCTGCGTAAATCTCCCTTGACGAGAATACCTACCAATCACCTGGGATCACAGGCTCCTTGGGAGAAGGGAGATTTCTTTCGTACTTGGAGCCACCAGGTCTCAATGGGGGGATGTATGGGTCCGGGTGGGCATACTCTGCCAACTTTCTCTGTGTGCTTGCGATCACGGATTCCAATTCATTAGGGTCCAGAATTCCTCTGTTACTTTCAAACTGCGATCTAATCCTTATCGTCTCTTCTCGGTAGGTTTGATACTTCAAGTTGGAATCGAAGGCAATTCTCAAGGCTCTCCGAAACAAAGAAGCCACTCTTCTGCTATTTGCTTCCGTGAATGGAAGAATTGTCTTGTTCATAGTCAACCGAGAAAGAAGAGGTTGCAAGCCTCGCAAGCAACCTCTTGATTTTCAAGTGATTGGCTAGATTGATTGGTGTACGGGTCCTTTTGCTAGCAGCCTTTGTATGGTTCGTCGTTCGCTTATTCAGATATACTTTAATCACAATTGTTCTCATGCCGTCGCGAGCAAATTTGATCCCTCTTAGAAGTACAATATGACTTGGAAACTTTTATTTCTAAAACGTTGAATGGTGGTATTGCTTAGAGGCTGGGCTGGCTGCAAGTCTTGAGGTTCTGATTTAACCTGCCTTGCACATATACTGAGAGAAAAATATGGAAACGCGGAAGCTCTCTACAACAGCCACCAGATCTGGAATGTCGAGCTATCATACGACTTGCGAGTGAGTTTTCTGAAAATTAGAATTATATATTAGTCTGCTACCAAAATCAATTTGGATCTGGTTTAGGTGTTTTGGGAAAACAATCGAAGCCGCGTATCTGCGTAGCTTACTCTAATTTTTAACTAAATCAATGCTCTCCTGCAACGCTCATCAAGCTTCCTAGGAAAGATAAAATTAATCTTCCCCGCACCTCGTTGATGTCCTCAGGCACCAACCAAATGAGTGCACCTATTTTTCTCGCGATAGAGATTGCCAATCGGGCATTGGCGTACTTCTCCTCATCCGTCATACGCTCACCCTGATTAACTAAATCATAGTCGACATAGCCAGGTTTCATGCCGTTTAACACGTCAAGTAAAAAGACAGCATTGGCTAATGAAGGTTCCCCGAATGACCTGATGCTCTTGAACTTCCCACCTTTGGCAACCTGGCTGTTGGCCCATTTCAAAATATCCGAGTCGGAGACATGTCCATTATTACCTAGTCTCGACAAAGTATTTATAATGTTACGCCTCATTAGTTGCCACACGATACCCAATGTTAGTAATTTGTTGCCATCAACTATGTCGGAGCCGTCGATGCCAACCAATGAGAAGTGGTTAGCTTTTCCAATTTCAACTCCGTAATTTGTGTTCTCGAGTGCTTTGAAACGAGACATCTCACTGCCATTAGAAGGCCTTTTATTCACGTGTTTCATAGAAACACTGCCAGGTAAGACTTTTTCAAATGCCTGCAAGAGTGCCAATCCATCTTTCAAGTCTTCGAAAAGAGAAACAATGGGCGGATCTACATCCAATGAGTTTAACCAAAGTGTGAAGACTCTGGCCTCCCGTTCCCCTTCTGCATCGAACTCCTCAATCTCCGGAACTTCATGCTCCTCCACTGGTTCCAAACCGGGGTAAGTGTTGAATAAATGAGCAACAAAAGCAAGGTTCAATTTGGGGTTACCGGAAACTAAGGATTTTGGCGTCAAATACTTCCGCACACCAATCTTTTCTGCGTTGGTAAGAACCTGCTCGGCTCGCTGCAACAAATCCCGCGTTTGCAATGGCGCCATGTCGCATACATCTGGCTTCAATTGATTCATCAAAACTGTATAGTTCTCGCCGTCACTCACATCTCTAGAAAAGTTAGCGACTCGTCTTTGCGACCCGGCATTTTTCAAGTGAAAGTTGAACCAGCGCAACAAGATCTGTTCTGGTGGTAGTCTCAAAAACTGCTCCAACGTCTCATCTTCTTCCAAGAGACGGTATAACTCCGGGTGATGCTTGATGTCAACTTTGGACAACAACCCACGTCGAATGATCTGCCAAATCAATCCCAAAATTAAGTGCTCTTTTCCATCAATAATATCCTCGGAATGCACATTAACGACCACGCAACCGATGGCTTTTGCCGAATTAATGACAATATTTGCATTCTCTGACATTTGAAAATTGTTGAGTGACCTCTTCTTAAGATTAGGGATATTTAACACACGTGTATCAATCGTGTCTGGCACTGACTCGTTTATCAACATTGACAAGACCAAACCATCTCTGCACTCATCAAAAATCTGAAAAGACTCGGTATTGAAGGGTAATCGTTCACCAATAACAGCATCTCCCGCAAGAACTGAATTGATATGGCGAGTGAATTCAGTTCTTTCTTCGTCATTGATTGTGTGCGTGGTCCCAGAAGTCTTCCCACTTAAATAAGTTCTGTTGCTTGTGACGGCTTTGGAAATGGGAGCAGCACCTGTGAAAGGTTTTGCTGGGCTACCTGGCGAAGGGGCGCTAGTACCAGCGCCGTCAGGGCGAGAAGATGCCGAGTGTGACGAATCCTTCCCATTTATATCTAATTTTGCCATCAATGCGACATAGTCTTCCAATTCAACGTGCCCCGAAGCATCAACATCCACGGTTTTCAAAGTTTCTCTGGTTTCATCATACGAGTGCCTACCAACTTGGGCAACAAAGTTGATAACATCTTTCTTTTCGACCCAGCCTTTTTCTTCCACATCTATATTTCTAAAGTCTTCAATCAATCCGAACAACTTTTCCTGACTGAAGTCCGGATATTTTTTTTGTAACTTTAAGACATTCATTATAACGTCAATTGATGAATATCTAATGAAAAAGAAAGGTGCTACTAATTACTTGAGATTCAGGCACGATTGCCAGGGGCGGAGCACAGTTTTCGCCCCGCACGACCAGCCGACTCCACTTGAGTCAGTTCTCGCGCCACATAGGGGACCACTGCTAGCCCTTATCTCACACCACTTACAGCGATCCGATTTGCCGAATATTTCAATCGACTTTAGAGATTTAACTAGGTTGCAATGATCTCCCCTCATATTAAAGCAGGTTGCTTCGGAACTGCTTCCAAAATATCTGCAAACATGGCAACCGGCAGCAGGAATTTTAAAAAGCGATCCTTGAAAGTAAAATTAGAGCAAGTTCAGTTACATTTTGACCTAAAATCTGATTTGCGTGATTTGCTTGTTGAAAACAACAAAATGTTTCTTATAACTGGTGGCCACGTGTATAGAATTGATCTCGGCGATCCCTTAAGTGTCTCACAAATACCAATACCTCGAGACTCTACAGGCACACAGGCAGTTACAAAAGCTTGGCTCCATCCCAATGGTGACTATCTCCTCATTCAAATTAACTCAGAGAGTCATTACGCATTGCACTCGTCATATAATCGCTTCAAACCACTTTCGCGCTTCAAAGGCTTGAACATTACGCATATAATCTTCAGCCTGAAATGGGAT
This sequence comes from [Candida] golubevii, assembly GCA_030582695.1. Taxonomy (NCBI): domain Eukaryota; kingdom Fungi; phylum Ascomycota; class Pichiomycetes; order Serinales; family Metschnikowiaceae; genus Metschnikowia; species [Candida] golubevii. Next base: position 6,932 of record JAJMGV010000097.1, read on the forward strand.
GCTGATCACTCATCAACTATCATTGCTGCAACTGATAGAGGGAAGATTTATTTGGCCTCCATAAAATATCATGATCCGGTGACCCAAAGAAATAAACGAGACGACAAAGTCGTCGAATCCGTTTTCACAAGTCAAAAAGAAATTTATGGCCTCGTTTACTCATGCGACCATCAGGTCGTAAATCTTTTTGATGCTGCAGGGTATAATTTATCGTGGTATTCACAACTGCTTTCATTAAAAGATCTCAGAAAGGCTTTTCAACATTCTCCTAGCGTGAAAAAACTATTTAAACTGGATCCGTTGTACCGATTCTACACTTCGGGATCGTTCTATTACTGTATCTCACAATCAGAAGGGTATATTTATTCAGATGACCCGCAAATATCCCATTCAGCTTCAGTGGTACCCTACTGGGGAAAGTCTAAGGTGGACGAGGGTGGAAAGTCACTTATCGCATCTGAGAACTATATCTTTTACCTTGAATCTGATCTCAAGCAAATGGTAGTCATGAGCAAAATCATGCACACGCTTCCAATTGTTATACCCTTGAGCTCTACTATCAGAAGCGAGCATGTAATAGGTCTCGCGTGTGAGGCAACTGGCAAAACATTTTGGCTTTTCACTCAAAATAATGTTTATGAACTATCGATTTCTAACGAAAAAATATCCTTATGGCATTCACTATACAAATCGGGTAAGTATGATCTAGCTTTGAAAATGGTTGAATCCAGTTCTGAGCTTGATGACTCCTCACTAATCAAAAATGTCATCAATGTTCAAAAAGCGTACACGTATCTCCGTGAAGCGAGCTCCAGCTCTAAAGAAACAATGTCCCTCAAAAGTGGAGAGGGCAAATATGAAACTTTGAAAAAGGGCATAGAACTTCTTGCAGATCTGCAGGAACCCTTTGAAAAAGTCACTTTGATGCTTTTAGGCAGACAGGAGAGATTTTCAAATTTTCCACCCGATCAGTTACTAGAACATTTTCTTCAACAAAGGCTTAAAAATACACGTCGGCTGGAAAATAATGTGGCATGTACAATACTTTTGAGCTGGATGGTTAGAATAGTGCTAGAGACCATACAAAAACTTGAGAATCTTGCACAGCGAGGTGAACTTCGATCTTCAGCGTCTCATGCGGAAGCAAAGGAAGTATCTGAACAAATAGACCAGTTAGATGCTTATTTATTCTCCTTTTTAGAGGAGAACATCTCACATGTTGACAGCAAATCTATAAGAGAATTAATGATACAAATGGGGTTCCATGGAAGACTTGTAAAGTTCATGGAGCAGACGGAGGATTACGAGCTTCTTTTCTTTTATCACATCGAGAATGAATCTTGGAATCAAGCAATACAAGCAATAAAACAGTTGCGTACTCGAGCTCGAAAATACTCCGATTCGATTTTGATTGACAGCTCAAGCTACATGTTATCTAAGATTCCGGAAAAGGCTACCGAGTTTTGGCTCACGCTCGATGATTTCGACTTTGAAAAATTGTTGCCTGCCCTTCTTCGCTTCAACAAGCTAAATGCTACCATTCCCTACTGCCAAAATCCCACATTTCGCTTCTTTCTGAAGCTTATTCGCGAAAGAAATATCGACAGTTCTTCAATCAACAATCATTACCTATCCTTACTAATAGCACATCCAGTCGCCACTGATGATATTGCCGTTTGTAAGGAGATTTCGGAAGTAATGAAGTATCTAAGAGGTGCAAGAGAAAGATCAAAGGATCATCCCTTCGATCCCAAGTTCTTATTACGTGCATGTTTAAATTTCCAGAGACTCCAACCCGCAATCTCAATTCTCACGGCTGATATGAAGCAATACGAAAGTGCATTGAAGCTTGCTCTCCGTGAAAGATCTCGTTCTATGTGCGAGTATGTTTTACAAAATTTTGACACTCAATGTGATGAAAGCACATTTTTTGACAGCAAGGCGCTGGGCGGTACCTCAAAAGCGGAATCTTCTCCCTCAAGTACAATCTATGCAAAATACGATAGCAGTCGCTTGAAAGTCAGAAAGAGGATGTGGACTTTGTACGCCGAATATGTTATATCCGATATTTCTGAAAATGATCATGGGGTGCTGAATAACTTCCGTGACAGCGACTTTGGCGATACGACGCAAACAAGAACGACAGACCTTGCGAGTCGAACACTGCCACTTGATGCGCAAAGTGCTCAAATTAGTGAGGTTTTGGCCTATTTGTTCAGTTTGTCCAAAACATATAGTAGAGCTGGCGACCTTCTTGAGTTCAAAGATATATTACCGCTACTTCCTGAGTCTATTCCAATTAACATCTTTCGGGAGGATCTTGCGCTATCTTTGCGTGGATATAATGAAAAGATCAATCACTTAGCACAAGAAATGAGGGAGTCCTCCTTGACTTCCTTAAGGCTTAAGGAGCTTATTAGCAATGAAGATCGAATGGAAAAGAAAGGGAAAATATATACGATCATTGAGCCTGGTGAGTCATGTTGCTTATGCAAAAGGCTCCTCTTGCAGAACAATGTGCTACTTTTCCAAAATTGTCATCATGGTTGCCATGAAGAGTGCGCGGCAAGATTTTATTTGCAATTAAAAGGGGAATACCGTCTCAAAAAGCTATACCAACCAGGAAAAGGTTTTTCCGGTGTCGAATCTAAGGAATTGTTGCGAGCTCTCTTGATCGAAGCCTGTCCACTTTGCAATGAAGGCAATCTCAAAGCATTGGATGAAGAGCTCACCGCGACTGAGAGGGCCGCGGGCGTCGTGGACTGGTCAATAAATTCCGGCACGTGACCCCGCGCGATGCTCTTTAAATAAAAAATGATCGAGCTCCCTGCTCATCTCTTCTCAATCAGAACCAACGATGGGAAAGACACAAAAGAAGAACAGTAAAGGTCGCTTGGATCGTTACTACTATCTAGCAAAGGAAAAGGGTTACAGGGCCCGCTCTTCTTTCAAAATAATACAGATAAATGAAAAGTATGGTCACTTTTTAGAGAAATCGAAGGTGGTGGTTGACCTTTGTGCCGCACCAGGCTCATGGTGCCAGGTTGCCTCAAATTTATGTCCTATAAACTCTTTGATCATTGGAGTTGATATAGTCCCAATCAAGCCACTACCAAATTGCATAACATTTCAGTCTGACATAACCACAGAAGACTGTAGGTCCAAGCTAAGAGGTCATCTTAAAACATGGAAAGCAGATACTGTACTTCATGACGGAGCACCCAATGTGGGTCTCGGGTGGGTTCAAGACGCATTTACTCAATCTCAATTGGTTTTGAAAGCCTTGAGGCTTGCTACAGAGCATTTGATCCAGGGAGGAACTTTCGTGACGAAAGTATTCAGATCGAAAGATTATAATAACCTAATGTGGGTGTTTCAGCAATTGTTCGACAAGGTTGAAGCAACAAAGCCACCTTCATCTCGTAACGTGTCCGCGGAAATTTTTGTTGTTTGTCAGGGCTACAAAGCGCCTAAAAAATTGGACCCGCGTTTGTTAGAATTAAAAGAGGTATTTGAGGAAGTTGCTCTGTCAAAATCTAATAATGAAGCCAAAGTGTTTAACCCGGAAAAACATACAAGAAAAAGACAGGGTTATGAGGAAGGGGACAATTTGCTTTATAAAGAAATGGACCTCTTGGAGTTTGTTAAAAGTGAGGAGCCAATTAATGAATTGGGTGCCTTGAACAAATTAGTTGAGCCCCCAAAAGAAGACCAAGAATGGAAAATTTTGAGAAAGTTGAGACATTGTACCGCCGAGTTTCTTGAATGTATAAAAGACTTGAAGGTCTTGGGCAAAAAGGACTTTAAGCTCATTCTTAAATTTAGAAAGGAAGCAAGGGACATTTTGGGGCTTGATGATCGAGATGATACCGCTGAATCTGGAGCTGCAGCAACTTTTGCAACAGAGGACGACAGAATCAATGCAGAACTCGACAAGATGGCAGAAAGACTCAAGCAAAAGAAGAGAAGAGAGAAGAAGCGTGCAAATGAATTGAAGCAGAAAGAGATCAAACGTGCACAAATGAATATGATAACAGATATGACTATCGGCATCGAGGCGGGGCAAGGTAGTAAGAATAGCACGTTCAGCTTGGTCTCAGCTAAAAGGAGCGAGCTGCTCCGTGACCTACTTCAAGGAAAAAAGAGTTTTGCTCACACCGAACAGAATGCCATAGATTTTTCAGAAGACAGCTCAGCTGATGGGGAGGTCGATTCAGAAACAGAAATTGACAATTTGGAGGCGCTGCTCGATTTTATGTATGAGCAATATAAGCAGAAGCGTGCTGAAAAAAGCTCTCACTTCAAAGCAAAGATGATGAGAGGCGACGCGCAAGATGAGCCATGGGATGGTATTGAATCGAGCAACGAGGACAGTCATGATGATGTCAAGCTGATTGACTCAGAATCTGAATCAGAGAGGGAAGACTCAGATGAACAAATCCGAAAAATCGTTCAAAACAAGATTCAGAAAGACACTACGAAAGATACTGCTCTTTTTTTTGCTTCGAACCCGGTCTTTGATGAAGTGCTTGAGGACGAGCTACTTGATGAGTTTCGAAACGCGAGCATGGATAATGGAAAATGCGCGAAAGAAACAACCAATAATGATATTATTCTGACCCCTGATATCGCAGAGCTTACCAACCGCGACGAGGAAGACGGTGTCTACGAATCGGATGAGAAGAGTATAATGCGCGAGTTGAGAGCTTCTCAAGCTCAAAGACAACGAGTGGATATTCACACAGTGGAGGCCATGACCCTTGCCCATCAGGTTGCTTTGGGAAAAATGAACTCCCATGATTTGGTTGACGAGGGTATCACCAGGTATTCTTTTCGCGATACAGAGAACCTTCCAGAATGGTTCATTGAAGATGAAAAGATGCATTCAAAGGTCGTGAAGCCAATCACCAAAGAGGCAGCTGCAGCCATCAAAGAAAAATTGAAAGAGATGAATGCCAGGCCAATAAAGAAAGTCTTGGAGGCTCAAGGGAGAAAGAAGATGCGCGCATTGCGGAGGCTTGAAAAGCTAAAGAAGAAGAGTGACTTGATCAATGAGGACAGCGCCAAAAGTGAGAAGGACAAGGCCGAAGAAATTCTGCGCATGATGAGGAAACTCACGAAGAAACAAAAGGTCAAACCAAAGACAACTCTTGTAGTGGCCAAGGGAACAAACAGAGGTTTGAGTGGAAGGCCTAAAGGAGTTAAAGGAAAATACAAGATGGTCGATGGTGTGATGAAGAATGAGCAAAGAGCCTTGAGGCGAATCGCTAAAAAGCATAAAAAATAATTAAGACGGGAATTTAAAACCATGAAAGCGGACATAAGAGCTTTTTTTTTTTTTTTTTTTCTCTTCATTCAATTTGATCCCGAGGCGAGAAAGGTTTTTTAAATTTGTCTAAAGATATGAATTTCAACTCAGCTAGTAAGCAACGGTATCTGTTTCAAACTGTAACTTATGGCTAAAGGCATAAAACGTGTGCACCGAAAATATGGAATATTCCTATCAACCATCATCCAATGTTGTGACGTGAGGTACGGATGTCTGGATTAGTCTCTGACTGGCATTACGATAAGCTACTCATCTCACGCACAAACCTATGAGTATGATGATCGTGAGTTATGTTGTGTATTGACTATGTCCTAACTATGAGGTACACCCTATGTGGGTAGTGCCGAGTACATTCGTGAGTTCGCTGCTGAATTCATTATAGCAGCTGCAGGTGTCGCACGACATCCACTGTTGGAACAATATCCACAATTACTGTATATAAACATTCTTTAATATATGCAGGACTGAGAGTAGAAGTTGCTCCGCTCAATTGGTCGTTCAGCTGGTTGGCAAAAGTCCAAAAATTAGCCTTTGCGTGGCACCACGACTCCGCTCCAGTATTACTTGTTTGGTAAGTTTCTTAAGCAAATGTTTGAATTCGTCTCAGTCGAGTGCCTCTTGTTCCACATAGCAATGAATATCATTAATGAGGTATAGAGCACCAGAGAGCTTGATAGTTTTCTTCTCCTTGAAATCCCCTGGATCCTCGTATGTTTCAGAAGCATGAGCACGCTCATCAATGACCTCTTGTATAATAGCCTCCTCAGTCAACGATTCAAGTGGTTCTTCATCGTCATCATACTCATCAAGGAACTTATTGACAGCTGCTGAAGCATCAAAGTGTTGATTCTCATGGAGTCTGCCAACTAAGGTTGCAAGATTTGCCACTGAATTGTTTACGCAACTACAGATTACGTTGCTTGGGTTTGTTCACTTGGTAGCGTTGCGCGTCGCATGCAGAAATTTCATTGGTGATCCCTTCAGTCATAAGAGGGTTCTGAGACAAGGCACGATGTGTTTTAGAAGACCCGGCGGACGGGAAATCACAAATGAATGCCGGCTCTATTGTAGAATCCATTTTGGCCAAATTTCGTGCTATTAATGCCTATAGCCATTTTGATTTTGCACCAAAATCTTAGAATATACCTAGAGTCACCATATTTTGGCTTATGTATGTGAGCCATCGGAGAGTGTATAGTATATTTGAGGCCCTTTATTTAGTGATCACAGAAATAGCGCTTCACATTGTCTAGAAATTTTTGAGAACAATTGTAAAATTCACGAAGAAGCGAGCAAAAAAGTTAAGAATTGAGACTTCTGAAACTTTTTGAAGCTTTACAACCTCTACAGAAGCATTAACAGAGGAGAAAAATTCCGTGAAACTTATAACCTGTAATTAATTATGTGCCAGTCAAGAAAAAAAAAATCGAATTAGCTCCATTGGACACACCAATTCCAAATTTATGCAATTTGAATTGTTTTGTCAAACCGTCAAGAAGAGTTTCACTCTTCGCGGGCGGATGAAATAAGACTCTAAGGACTCTTCCGAACCGAAGAAGATGCTTGGAGAGATCAACCCGATGGGTTTATGACACTATAGTCACGTAGTTACTGATTGATCACGAGTTGGTTCGTCTTTACCGAATTTTCTTGTGAGGTGAACCGCGGTTCGCCACAGGTCTTGTACTACAGGGAAGCTATCGGATATGTTTTTAAAAGGTTTCATAGTGTTTGGCTGGAGTAGATTGGGCAAACTCAGAGAGAAATACTACTTCTTCACTCAGATGTATCAATCAAGAAGCAGTAAAGAAGAATAGACTCGAGAATCAATTACGGGGTCTCTCCCCACAGGATATATACTCTCTGCTGTCGGTGGCCAACATAACCTTCTCAACAAGAAAAAAAAAAAAAAATTGAATGCCGCTTATTATGAAAAACATTCTACTGTCAGATAGGACAGCTAGGAAATTCTCAGATTATCTGAGACAAGAATGTTTTTGTTTTGCCTCACTGTTTCATTGATCGATGTTATAAAAGTGGTCGTGCTCTGCACACATGTTGCTCGGTCATAATCGTAAGTATGTAATCATTACGCACTACCAGATAGTTGCAACAGCGGTGTGTACAGCTGGGGGCAACTTCTTGTGCTCATTGCGAAATACTAAAGGAATATTTCAAGCGATAGTTGAAGATGCAGACAAAAGTCGCCGGTGGCCCAGCAGACGAACCATTCAGCGGTCCAAATCTAAATATCACTCTCACGTGCCCTGAATGTAAAATCTTTCCGCCAGATCTAATAGAAAGATTCAGTGAAGGGGATATAGTTTGTGGTAGCTGTGGTTTGGTGTTGAGCGATCGTGTTGTTGATACTAGATCCGAATGGAGAACTTTTAGTAATGATGATCAAAATGGGGATGATCCTAGCCGTGTTGGTGATGCGGGGAACCCCTTGCTTGAGAGCGAAGACCTTTCCACTATGATCTCTTACGTCCCGGAGAATGTCAAAGCAGGTAGGGAGTTGAATAGAGCCCAATCGAAATCTTTGGTTGACAGAAAAGATAATGCTTTGGCTGCTGCATATGCGAAAATTTCACAAATGTGCGACGGTTATCAATTGCCCAAGATAGTTCAAGATGGTGCAAAGGAAGTATACAAGCTAGTGTACGAAGAGAAGCCATTAAGAGGAAAGTCACAGGAGTCAATAATGGCAGCTGCGATATTCATCGGCTGTCGCAAAGCTAAGGTCGCGAGAACTTTCAAGGAAATTTGGGCATTGACGAATGTACCAAAGAAAGAAATTGGTAAAGTCTTCAAAATCATGATCCTGGTAATACAGGAGAAAAATGAAACCAATCCAAATGCATATTCTTTGATAAAGGACAGTGAGCAAACAACTCAAACATCTGCAGAGGATTTGATCCGTCGCTTTTGCTCGCATTTAGGTCTTTCAAATGATGTGACCAATGCATCAGAGCATATCGCTAGAAAGTGCAAGAACTCTGGGATTCTAGCCGGCCGATCTCCAATTACTATTGCGGCGACTGTGATTTACATGGCATCTTTGATTTTCGAAACCGATCTACCTCCCTCCAAAATTGCTAACAAAACGGGTGTCAGTGATGGTACCATTAAAACGCTGTACAAGGTGCTATACGAGAATAGAGACAAATTAGTTGACCCAAGCTGGCTAGATAAAGAAAAATTCGATGGTTTATGGAAGACTTTGAAGGATTAATTATACTGAACTTATTCTGGGGTTTATTCAAATAAACCAACAATGAGTGCCGGATTATGAGCCGGAGGGATTAAACGATATAATATTGCAGAATAAATAACGTCAATCACCACCTCACCGCTGTTACCCCCTCCCCGCCGTGCTTCAATTTTAGAGGTACAAGTGCCGCTTTTATGACGGACTGTGGGTGAGTATCTTCGCAGCGGGAATGTTCGTGCGAACATGTCATGGGGCGTCTGGCGCGATTTGTTCACTAAATTCTACATTTCTTTCCACGAAAGCGTTGACACACGATCATGCAGAAATTACCGAGAGAATTCAGTAACGTCTTAATGTCTAAGTTCAATCATGCCTTGAAGGAAGGTGATCTCATCTACACAGGGCAGTTCGCTGAGACGGAGATAGTGACGCGGATGTTGAACAATTCCAAGTACAACTTCCATTTGACAAAGCTTAGTAGTCTCGAGCATAGACCTCAGAAGGGAGACATGAACAAAAACCCGTTCGGGGAACCCGAACCTGAACTCACAATTCAAGAAGATTTTGGCGAACATGAAGAGTTTAAAATAGTTCTCAATAAGTATCCTGTGATTCCAGCCCACTTCATGCTCATTACCAAAGACTTTAAATCACAAGACACTCCATTGTCACCCAATGAAGTATTGGCTACTTACGCAATATTGCAAAGTCTTCATTATGACGACGCACAGAAGAGCTGGTTCGCTTTCTACAATTGCGGGCCGCAGAGTGGTGCATCGCAACCCCATAAACATATTCAATTTATGTATATGCCTGACAATTTCGAGCCCCTTGCAAACCGTGTTGTGAAAAACTCCGAGCACTTCATCCCAAGTCAAACTCGTGAGCCACTTCAGGACCCGAATTTACCTTTCGCTCATTTCATTGCAAAGCTACCCGCTGAAGCTGGGCTCGATTTTGAGGATGTGATTTTGATGACCTTCTATTCTTTGGTTCAGAGAGCGCTCAATGTTTTCAAGGACCACAATAGAAGCCAAATATCTTATAATTTTTGCGCGACAACTGAGTATATGATGCTAGTACCTCGAGTTGAGGCAAAATTTCAAGAGCTTGGGATCAACTCCTGTGCATTCGTGGGATTGATCTTGTGTAAAAACGAGCGAGAAGTGGAAACAATCAAGCGCGAGGGCTTCGAAAATATATTAAGTGCAGTGGCTTTCCCGAATGCCGCGGGTATTCAGCTAAACGAGTATCATTACTGACATACATTTTTATGTGCAGTACAGCTAGTTGTGGAAAGGGCCAATCAGATTACAGGTTTCGCAAACTTCTCACTCGAGAACATAGCGAGATCAGTTCAATTCATCCTCTCTTCTTCAACGATAATGGCTTCCATCACATCTATTGTAAAGGCATCAGACTGGATTTTATCCAGACCTACATTGTCTAAGGTGATAGTTCCAATTGCCAAAACTTTTTGTGCTTATGCTGGGTACAGGGAGATGGGCTTAAAGTATGTATAATTTGTTTACTTCTCTTACCTCCGGCATTAGGAGACGAGGCCTTCGACCCCCTAGTTTATATACTTACATTAAGATTCAATGATTTGATTGCAGAAGAGAACCCAATCGCGCAAAAGGCTATCTCAAGATTGCCCGAAGACCAGTTGTACGCCCGAAACTTCAGAACACTTACTGCCCATCAACTTGCCTTGTCACATCAAATTTTACCTCCCAACAAGGCGGTGCAACCCGAGGAAGACACTCATTATTTGATTCCTTACCTTTTGGAGGCTGAGAAGGAGGCATTTGAAAAGGCAGAATTAGACCAAATGAAGGTATAGAATTCACAAATATTACAAAGAAAAGAAAAAATAAAGTTTTCGTTGACTATATTCTCTATCAACCTCGTACATGACTAAAACATCCCTACTTTAAACTTTCTTAATTGTTCCAATACCAAGAAAGTAACTATAGTGTGTGGGCCTAGTCTAATAAAGGATGGGAACCAACCACGGAACATGAAACCTACTCCTTCGGCTTTTACTGCCGATTTCAAAATAGCGATAGCATCACCACTAGCCCCCTTGGCATTCATTATTCTCGTCTTGACAACATCTGCTGGGGAACATACCGTAGTCGCGATAAGCCCAGCAAGTAAACTTGCACTGAAATGTGTTGACTTTTTAGTAGGATTCATGTCCAAACTCCCAACTAGCATGTTCTTGGCAATGTCGTAAGTGACTACTTGAGATGCTGTCATGAGAACTCCCCTTACCAAATTAGGCATGAGCCCTCTGAATAGAGATGAAATGCCCTCATGCTGAAAAATCTTGAAAATGCCTTCCAAAGCATTTCGGTAGTTTCTCCGGTCCTTGGGTGGTAGAGTTGAATCGTTTTGCATCCTTATGTTTACAACATCAGAAGGATTTCCCACCAATCCACCCAAAGCGCCTGAAAGCATTGACATCGGTAATAATACAGCAGTCGAAGGCATTTGCTGATATTCTTCTTGGTACATTTCTTTCATGTACTCGTATGCCCCAAATCGGACAGTCGAGTACGTGGCTTGCCTGAGCAAGGAGGCACTCAAACCCGAGTAAATTTTAAAAAACCCCTCATTTGAGACTATTTGATAGATCATCGAAAAAAGGGATTGTCCAGGTTTTTTTGCAGTTTGCAAGCGAACCTTGGCTAAATCCAATGGATGGGTCACTAAGCATGCCGCCATGCTGGAAGCACCACCATACCAAAAGCTGATGGTCAGTATTACTTATTATCCATTGATACAATATGAACGATAAAGTACATACGGAAAGTTCACTTTTTGATTGTTGGATGACATGTCCTCGTCGTCACTATCCTTGCATTATCTCTTCGAAGGGCGACTTTTTTCCGAAGATCTTCTCGGAACGCGAACGCGAGTCCTCACCATGTAAACGACATGTTTCAAAACTTTTCTCGAGCAAAGTCTTACACATGTCGTCGTAGTGACATAGGCAGAATTAAAACTGGCTCTTGTCCTTCACGGGTGCCCCAGAGCTCTCCATTCAATTGATTTGGTCAGCTCAAGTTGAGCATTCGAAACAACATTATGGGCCACACGTTCAATATCGCCACTTCAAAGTTCTGGCAAATAAAGAAGAGGTCGCCTGCCAGAATCTGTAACAACAATGAAAACTGCTCAAGATTTTGATAAGCTCATGTAAATTACTCCGAAAGTCGCTCACGACACAGCAGTCGCCGGCGGGTGCCTTTCCTGCATACCGCCTCGATTTCCTTACTTAATTCCTCGCCAACGAAAACTGACACATCAGCAACCAACATGAGTCGTGCCGAAGTTGATTTGCAAATAAGCGTACGCAAAGCTTGTAACAGTGAAGAGGTTCCCCCTAAACGAAAACATGTTCGTGCATGTATCGTCTATACCTGGGATCACAAAAACTCTCGTGCGTTCTGGAATGCTGTCAAGATACAGCCCTTGCAGAGCAGCGAAGTGCAGTTATTCAAGGCACTAATTATGATCCATAAAGTACTTCAAGAGGGCCATCCAAATACTCTTAAAGATGGATATAGAAATAGAGATTTCTTGTACTCGCTTTCTACTGTTTTTCCGAGTACCCTGAGTTACGGTTTATTGATCAACCAATATGATCGGTTTCTCTTGCAAAAGTTGGATTTTCATCGCAGCAACCCCGGGTTTAATGGAATTTTTGAGTACGAGGAGTACATATCTTTGAGAACGGTCAACGATCCAAATGAGGGCTACGAGTCCATATTACAGTTAATGGATCTCCAAGATTTGATTAATGACTTACAGAAGCACATTTTTGCAACAGTCCACCAATCACCAAATAATTTGTGCAAGGTTAGTGCACTCGTACCATTAATATCTGAATCTTATGGCGTTTATAAGTTCTTGGTGTCCATGTTGAGAGCAATGTTTCAGCAACTCGGTGATGATGACGCATTGGGCGCATTGAGAGACAGGTTCAGTTCACAGCACTTCGTGTTGAGAGAATTTTATACTGATTGCCAGTCTATCAAGTTTTTAACAAGCTTAATATCTATTCCTCGCCTATCAGCTTCGATTCCAAATTTGAGATCTTCAGAAGAGCCGGAACAAGCCTCGAGCATTCCAGAAACCCAGAATCACTTTAGCGCTGAGAACTTAGAACAAGAAAGTGTACCTCCTGCATTAAATCCCATGGATAGTCAGAAGACTGAGTCTTGGGATCATCAGCGCCAATTAGAAAAGCAGCATTTTGAATTGGAAGCTCAGCGCCAGCGGCAATTGCAAGAGCAAAGCAGGAAGCAGCAATTGTTTGAGCAACAGATGCGAGAGCAGGAACAAAGGATGCTCGAAGAACAGCAATTCTTGAGGCAACAGCAGACACAAATGAATCAACTGCGAGTTTCAGAGTTAGAACAGGACCTACTCATATTCAAAACCCAGTTTGACAACGACCAGGCTTTATTGCAACAATACGATGCTAGGGTGAAGTCTATGGAATCAGAGTTACTCAAAATTAATGAGACTGCGGCTCAGCAGATTTTAACCAAAGAAGAACAACTCAGTAATGCTAACCAGCAAGTAAGCAATTGGGTTAAGAAGTACGAGTCATTGGCAAAGCTTTATTCGCAATTGCGCCAGGAGCATTTGAATCTCTTAGCAAAGTTCAAAAAGATACAGCAAAAGATATCAAGTGCACAGGAATCAATTTTGAAGAAGGAAAAGTACGAAAAGGATTTAAAATCTAAAAACTTGGAATTAGCTGATATCATTCGTGAACGCGATCGCGCGAGATTGGACCTAGACCGTGTCAAAGCTTCCAAAGACACTGAAATTGAACGTCTCAAGATAGAGATCAGAGAGGCAAACGCAGTAACTAACGAGCAGAGTTTAGCGAACTCGAAACAATTGGCTACAAGGATCAGTCAATACGAAACGGAAGTTAGCAAATTGCACGCTGATTTGAAAGTCAGAGAGCAACAATTGGCAAACATGACTAACGTACCAAAGCTTCAAGAGACTTTGAAAGAAAAGGAAATCGACTTAGAGATTACCCAAGAATCATTAGATAGTGCACTCAAAGAATTGGCTATTGCACGGAATTCTTCTAATGGCAAGCATCTACTCAGCTTTCTTGACTTGATCTTGGCCAATAGTGTGAGAAGGATTCAAGATCTGAGGTATGATATGACTTCTCCCATGCAGGCCGGGAATTCAAACGCAACACCAGAATATCTCTTATCATTTTTGGATCTTTGTTCAGATAAGGCAACGAACTTTGCCCAGGCTTTCAATGACTTGATAGCCGAGGGAAACTTAGCTGTTGACGAATCTGCATATGCAAGCGTCATTCTTGCTAGTTCCGAACTCACTAACTCTCTCAACGAATTGATGCTTAATCTGAAAGGTTTGAGTACGAATTTAATCAACATCAAGGGAGAAGAATTGTCACAACGCACATCAGAGATCTTGGCGAATGCTGAGTCTTGGTTTCTGAGCTTAACTACGGATTCAATAGATGCATTCGATTCTGAAGAAGAAAAGATAGATTTCGTGATTGACTGCAATTTCCAGTTTCAACACTTGTTGCAAGCTTTGACTTCATTCATGGACACATTGAGAAACAACCAGGAAACAAGCCTCACAAACCAAAGTAACATCGAAGAATTTGTGGAGTCCAAATTTTCACACACGGCAAACATCGTGGAAAGAGCTTCAAAACATCTTCGGGAGCTTATTTCCCAGCTCGAGATTGGTGCAGAGCACGAAATCCACGAATCAATATTGGCGGCCGCACTCGCAATTACTAAAGCTGTCTCTACTTTGATAGAAGCAGCGACTAAATCCCAAACAGAGATTGTAAGTCGCAATAAGGGTAAAATTTCCCTGAGTGAATTCTATAAAAAGAATAGCCGCTGGACTGAAGGGTTGATAAGTGCATCCAAGGCCGTTGCCGCTGCAACGAACATTTTGATCCAAACAGCTGACGGTGTATTAAGAGGCGAAAATGTAAATGAGCAACTCATTGTTTCTTGCAATGAGGTGGCAGCTTCAACAGCGCAACTTGTCGCAGCATCTAGGGTGAAGGCTAACTTCAACTCGAAGACTCAGGACAACTTGGAAGAGTCTTCTCGAACTGTGAATGCGGCATGTAAGTCGTTGGTCTCTGAAGTACAAAGCTTGATTAGGACTGATGTGTCCAGTGAAGAGACGCTTAAATTGGATGAATTGACCACTTACGAAGGAAAAACTCTTGAAATGGAGCAACAAGTACAGATACTAAAACTCGAGAACTCTTTGATCGCAGCTAGAAAAAAGCTTGCGGAAATACGGAAACATGGTTACACCGACGACTATTCCGAAGATGAAACATAGTACCAAGAAAAAGAAATCAATTGTCTAAATGTAATACAAATAATTAACTCGAATGACAAAAAACTTAACAAACATTCACTACCGCTGGCTGCCTTTGTCGCCTATTGTACCAGTATTATTCTCTTACTTGAGCACTTGCAATATTGCAGAGTAGAGTCAGCTAACTTATCAAAACAAAGCTAGCATCCATCACAAAACAGTTCAGTTAACTGTTGCCGCAGTGCCTTCAGTCGCAAGCGTGGTCCTTGCACAAACAAATTGTATTGATCGCGGTGAGGGAGCGGTTACTTTAAAACAGTACTGAATTCCGTGGAGTATCATTACGGCCTTAAACCAAATTGGAAAAAATCGAGGAAATTAATTGACAACCGAAGAAAAACTAATATTTATTACTTTGGCCGAAATATCGTTAGAATCGTTGTAGACTTGAATCTCATCCCGTAATTTCGGGCTTATTCGAGTACCACATTTCACCACAGGAAAACCCAACTATATCCCAAATCTAAAAGCATGCCTGTCAGTTCGAGACTCTACTGACTCTCCCGCATGTTTTAAAAAAGAATACACGAAAAATAACAATAAGGAAACATTTCCAATATTGACTTAATATATTTCTTTTAACAATAATTTAGCTGCAGCCGGGATGGCCATAAGAACTCCATAATAACATACGGCGTTTGCACCAACTTTACGTTGAAAATATCTCAATGTTTTACGTTCGGCTACGGTTAAAAATGCAACAGCTAATAAAACAGAAACAAACATTATAAATTGTTCAATAAATTGTAACATTACTTTTTTATTCTCAAAATCCCTTTGAATAGTCCACTGCTAATTTGAATGATATTGGAATCTTTGGATTATATGTTTTCAGCAAAAATTAAATCTTTTGCGATAGTTATTCTTCTTGTTTAGAACTTGAAACTGATGTCCATACATGCGTAAATCAGTGGGAAAAATTCAGATTACATTGATACAGCATCAATCGTTTATTTTGCCACTTGAAAATCTGACCCACGTCTGCAATACCGGGGGATCTTCGGATTCATAGTTATTGGTTATGAAACCAACGCAGATTTTGTTATCAAGGTCTACAAATTTTTAATTCGACTTTTGACGTGATTATGCTACAAATGGCGTATGGCCAGACAATCATCAAAAAACGGGTGATTTCTCACTATTTATCTAGTCAAAAAACTTCAAAGGTACTGAGTTGGCCTTCCCTTTGAAGCACGAACTCTATATGGGATTTGTTGGAATACAGGCCAGCAAACAAAGGTCGGTAAATATTTACGAATCAGTAGTGCATAAATTCGACGCTCCTTTATGAATAGTTCCTACACCAAACTATCATGCGACCAGGGAATGAGTTAGCCGCCAACGGTCAAATTGGTCTCGTAACGGAAATGATTTGAGTTTTTTTAAACACATATTAATTTGAATTTTACTTACATTTTCTTATCACGCAGATTATCAAAACATGATAGATGGACTATCGCTTAAATCAACTTACCATGCATGAATTGATTAGAGAGAACGAGGACCAGTCTTTTCCGCATTATTTATAATAAAATTTTATAATAAAATGAGAATTAAATTGGGTCGTGCTAACAATTTAAATTCAAGATCTATGACGATGACGATTTCCTTGCGGTATATCGTTTCTATGTCGGTTTTGATTTCGCACTAGAGGGCGGCGAATGTTAAAGCACATAAATTAGAGGAATAGAATATGTAGGCTATATTTTTCGTTTTACAAATTTGTCGTGCGAGATCGGAAAGAGCACTCGTGTATTTAGAGTTTCATGTTTCGAGTGGGAAGTGTTTTTTGACTCAATAGCAAAATCATCAGGTTATTCATGTTTGCATTGTTTGGATGCACATTCTTCTTGCATTTATGTTAGTTTAGTCATCCAAATTCCGCTATTTCAATGCTCGCTAATTAAGTTTTAAGCCAACCCTCGCGAATTGAATAATATTTCAAAGAAGTTATTCTCAATTTACGGAGTGGCCTTTGCCAAAGTATTTCGCCCAGATTTGGCAACGAATGTCGAATATTAATCAACATTTTACGATTTTAGCATGGTTTTTAAATTAGGTGTTATTACTTTGAAGCAGAACACTTTGCCATATACATTGTAATATCAATAGAGCTGCGAGCGGAAACTTCCCCTCCTTTCTTGCAATCATTCCTAGCTATTTGTATCTACAATGTTATACCAAAATATGAGGATGATTACTCGAATTTTTGCCAGGAACCTTCAATATTCGAGCATGTAACATGGTCGTTCAAGTGTTCAGACAGACTAAGCATCACCGAGCTTCTTTGGCTGGCAATCAGCCGAGTATCTTCGTATTTGGTTAGTGTGGGTTCGGTTTTCTATAACTCGTTAAGTAAATAGCTCCTCTATCTAAATATGATAGTCTCAGAATACAAGTAGAAGCTTTTAGTTGGTTTGACTGTAATTATTCATGAAATTCTCAAATTATGGGTATAAGCTTGTTGGGGTTTGACTAAGCATAAGTAGTGTAAAAGATCTTACACTTGTGAAGGTAGAGAGAATAAACGTCTAGCAGATGATTCACATGAGGAGTGGAATAGAGACGTAAGAAGCCAAAATGAGCGATCAGAACTGGTCGCGGGAAGATTGGTGCGTATTAGCCGATGTGGCAGCAAAGAACTCATTTGGGGCAGGAAACATGCTGAAATATTATTTTCCACGTTAGAAATTGTATAGCTACTGTAGCGTAATTAATCTTTGTAGAATGCTGAATTTTTCCTGACGGTGAACTTGGTGGGTATGTTTCTACGTTTTAGCTTAGTGTTGTAGTATTCTAAAAAGGTGAAGGAAAGAAAGATATTGGCAGTTGAAGGGTCACTATTTTATTCATTATGTAATGGCCGGCAGTTTATTATGGAAGAATTGTGTTGTATTGAGTCAAACTATGTATGCCTGAAGCGTGGTATACAACTAGGTCGGTAATGTTTTAAGGGTCAGACCTTAACAAGACGTGAAGTCAGCTCTCTCAATTAGCACCGTTCTGAATTATCCGGTGGATTACTTTGAATTCTTTAACGGCCGTATTTGGCTTTTCCGATGTCAAAAGGCAAATATTTGTATTTCATCATGTGTTGGATTTGCTTGCGCATGGTGAGGGTGAACAAGATTATGAAATACATAAGCAATATGGGCCAGAAGACAGGTATATCGAACACAGGAAAGAAGGACAAGATGAATGAGATAAGTGTTGCTGATGTGCCATGAAGCCAGAATTTGAACTCCGGTAATCTTCTGATAAAGGGGCGAAATTCCTCGTCCTGGTTGGAGCTGCCGTCGGTTCCCTCCTCAAGAGACGATGATTTCAGCTCTTGCTCTAGCGAAGGGTCGAATTTGGGTGTCAAGAACTGAAGGAACAAATTGAGTAGGTAAATAGCAAGAGTGTAGCATATTATGTACCATCCTTGGGTTAACAAGATACGCAAAATGAAAGCAAGAACGAGTGTTGCAAAGCCAATCCACCGACGATGCGTGAATGGCACGCTTTTGTCGAGGAGCTTTTGAAGCGTCAACCGAAGCCTTGAAAAGTTGGCCAAAATTATGTTGTTTTCTAAGTCTACCATCGCTTGTTGCTATAAAAAAAATATTCTTCTCGACATTTTCTGAGATATATGCGTGTGTGCATATAAGCAGACATAGAGACTCGGTGTCGTACATCTATGGTTTTATTGGCAGGACATTGAATAAGATTGAAAATGATCTGATCTATGTCTGCTATGAAGCGTTTTAAGTTTATTCATTTTAATTAGAACACCCGAATATATGGATGTTTAAAGTCAAAATTGTGAGTGTATGCCGGATAGGTACGCCCTTCATGCCACATGGCTCCGGCGCTCCGCGCAGGGGTTTTGTTTGTTTAGGTATCCAGAATACGCGTCGCCAAGAATTGATATCGCACTGCTTGGCAAAACACACTCCCCTTGACCAATGCTTAAAAGGGGACGCGTTTCCCCGACGGTCTGCCCATGATGAATTTATTATTCTTCAACACAATTTGCGTACAATAGACGCGTCCACTCCTTCACTATCAAAGATGATCTTCTCCTTCGCCTTGCTCACAGCTCTTGCCTCTGTTGCTAACGCGGTTCCTTACAAGAGGTATGATAATGGCACAACTAGTTCTGTTCCTGGCATTGCATCTGAAGATTTAACAATCACGATTGATAAGTACCTTACAACCACTTTAAGCTCTTTCCGCGGAAATAACCCGAAATCGTATGTTTTTAACGAGGCACAGAAATCCGTTGTGACAGACTATGTAACAAGGACTATCGATGGAAAATTGGCCACAAGTGCAATATCTACTCACACTGATTCTGTTGATCCAACAACAACATCAACATGGACACATTATGTCACTGTGACAGAAAGTGTTGGATCCACCAGAAATGATGTGGATTCTTGTGTTTGTGCGCCTTTTACTATAACAGTGACTGAGCCCGGCAACAGACAAGTCGACTTTTCTACAGTCACCCTGACATCTGTGACAACCTTTCCAGTGATCGGAGAGTTCGCTTTGGATGGTGCAACCACAACTATTACCTCGTTTGTCGAAGTGACGCTCACCGAGACATCGTTGAGACCCTTGACGACTGATGGACCAACCAAATTTGCGAGTTTCGCCAACGGAACTTTGACTTCCGCCAACTTAAAGAGGGCCTTTTATAGGGATATTTAGACCATAGTAAAATAAAATTTGATTTTAAGCGATAAAAACAAGTATTCCGTACCAATAAGAAACTGGCGCATGTAAATGTCATTCCTCACGTACGGGAGATCAAACTATGCAGTCGAGAGAAATAAAGCACTCAAGTATCCGTTAGACGCGTTTGGTGTGACTTTTGGATTACTCCAACACACTCAGCGCATGTCAGACCCGAAGAAAACTCAAATAAAGCCTGATGGCCTTGACATTTTTGAAACAAACAGCGGATCTGAAATTTCTAGAGCTATCCCCCAGAACTCCAGAATGTTAAAGCTGACGCGCCCACATAACTCAAAAGGTGGATTTACTCCTAGAATTGGCAAACCGAAACGCAGGGTAAGCTTCACAGCAGGTATAACACTCCCGGAAATGATTCATAATTCAAACCGAAACATTTGGTCGTCACCTGCCTATAAACAAAGTCGGGCTCTTGATAATTCGGGCCCTTCCCACTCACCAGTTGATGGTCAAGCTGACAGCAGATCCCCTGCGACTCCAAACAAACATGGTTCCATGATTACAAGTCATCACACTTTTACACCACCTTGCAGAAGTATATCTCCGAACAGATTATTAGACCAAAAAGATCTGAAGACTCTCAAATGTGCAAAGGCATTCTTGATTGGGGAACCACAAGATTTAAATGGAAAGCACCATCCGCAGAGCAGAGTATCAACTGGTAATTCATCCAATGAAGCATTTGCATTGGAGTTACAGTCAAAGGAGTTTGTGCCATATGCCTCCAAGAACCTTGAAGGCAGTGAAAACATCTCCCACTTAGCTCTTCTGCACGAGGCTACTACGATAAATTCTGAAGAGTGGCTAGAGCTGGAAGAAAATCTGCTTGCGGATTTTTCAAGTACATTTCAAGAAATTGAAAATAGAAGTGCGAGTATGCGGGAAAGTTATGAAGCGTTGCATATCCAATTGCAAAAGAATTCTAGCTTGATCAAGTCAAGAGAATCGCGGCTTAGACAATATCTCCATGAAGTTAGAAAAAGGCTTGGGCTTTTGAAAGAGGAAAAAACTCAAGCTTTGGCATCGGAACGTCATTTGCGAAACGAACTAACTCAAACCAAGAATGAACTTGTGGAGAAGGTTTCCTTGACTCTGAAGCTTGAAGCTGAGGCAAGAGACTCGGACGAGAGAGTTTCGGCTTTACTTCTGGAGAGAAAGCGTTTGAAGAATAAGGCCGACATTGCAACTCGTGAAAGGGATGGTTTGAAGGTGAAGCAAGAACTTCTCACGGTTGAAAACAACGGCATGCGCCAGACTATTCGTGACCTAGAGAAGCTTTTGGGAGTCAAAACGTCAGAACTTAGAGCTTTAGAGGAAAGCGAAGCTATGCTGAGGATGGAGCTTGATGGTCTACGCGACGAAATGATCTCCTTGAAGACTAATCATGAAGCTTTAATATGCGAAGGCATTGAGCAGGGTAGTCTTGTTCACGATCTTGAGCTTCAACGGGAACTTCTCCAACGAGATATCCTCTCCTTACAAACGCAAAATCTGCAACTCAGAGCCAACGCTAGCGACTTGAAATTGGAAAAAGAGAGCATTGAGACTCAATTGTTGGAGAATATTCGGGCCCAGGAATCGCTTCGAAAAACTTCAAACGAGAAGGATTTGGCCCTCCATGAAAACATGGAAACGTTGAAACAGCTAAGTTCAGAAGTTACTCGACAGAAAAGACTTCTCGTTGAGCTTGAAGCAGAAAATGATAGAATTGTTACGGAATGCTCAAATAGTGTGCTTTCTGAGCAAATCAGGAAGTTGGAAGCACAAATTGTATCCGATCGGGAAGAGTGTGACGGAAGAATTCAAGAAGTTGCAGAGCAGCTATATCATCAGTACTCCAAAAAGCACGAACTCAAAGTCAGTCAGTTGCGCAAAAACTATGAGCAAAAATTGCATGAGCAAGCTTCAGTTGTCGAAGAGCGTGAAAAAGAAATTCAAAGCCTAGAGTATCGGTTGCGGGTCGAAGCGAAAGAGAAAAAATTCCTCTTGAAGGTTATGGAGAGGGGAGAAGAAAACATGAGTAAGGAGACTTAGGCTATATTTAATCCTGAATATTAAATTTGGGTGCTCCCGGTGAAAAGCGCGAGCAAATCTCAGCACGCTTGGTTTATCCCACTGCCAGCTGAAGAACGAACCAATAAATAATCACATTTCTAACGCGTCCGAAGCTGAGTAATCGTATTTGAGCCTACAAACTTGAAATTCCTTTCAATCTCAAATGTCTAACCATGAAGCAGGAAGGCTTTACGAGGCGGTGGTGGAAGAAGTGATCGCAGATTCAAGACAGGATTTTGAGGATAGTGGAATCGATGAAACAACTCTACAAGAATTGAAGAGACTCTGGTGCGACAAGCTTAGTCAATTCAAAGTCTGCAACTTTACCTGGGATGATGAATCTGACCCGAGTCTCCAAGTCGAAGATGTCCTTGGTGAATCGGACGTAAAGACAGAACCTCTACAATTGAATGCGGGCTTGGACTTACCTCTCATGCAAACATATTCTCCGTCTGCTACCATACAAAATCATGACATGGGGAACGGATCGTACAGTATGGGTATCGAACTTCCTGCAGTTAAACAAGAGTTTGAAGATACTGGACTTGTAATCCCAGCAAATCAATCAGATGGATCTTTTGAGTTCACTATGAGCTTGCCACTGCCCACTGCCAAAAGAGCTATGCGATCCTTGCGGAGACAAATCAAACAACAGACAGATGGTTCTGGGATCCTCGAAGATGGCGAAGAGGAGGACGACGTTTTCAATGATTCTGACGATATCAACTCGGATCTCGATGATGAGTTAGATTCCGAGAAATCCGACGATGATGAAGGCGATCAAGAAGGCCAAATCATGTTATGTTTGTATGACAAAGTTCAAAGAGTGAAGAATAAGTGGAAATGCAGTCTTAAAGAAGGTGTTGCAAATATTGATGGGAAGGACTATATTTTTCAAAGAGCTACTGGTGAAAGTGAATGGTAAATTTGTATCCGCGAGACGAGAACTAAATAATAACTATTGCTGCACCATATGAGCTCAGAAATTAGGTATTTCTAAATCGATGATTTCTCGTTCCTGATCTGGCACCGGTGCCAGATCGGCGAAAATGCAATCATAGTCAATCAAACATAGACTTAACACATCGACAGACATGTTCAAAGTTGGAACAAAAACTATGCAAACGTTCTTTAGTGACATCTTGTTCACAGAGCTGTTAGCAACGACCGATCGCAATAACCCAAGCACAACCTTCGCAAAGTCGTAAGATGTCAGGTCAACTTCCCTTGAGCTTCTTAAATATTCTTTCAACTTCAAAGCTATGTGAGATTGAGTTATTCTCTTGCTATTTTCTGCGACAATCCTTTGTAGTTCTTGGTAAGTTCTCTTACCGAATAATGGGTGGGGAAGCTCTCTCAAGTAAGTTTTAAGAAGGCCTGACACAGTATGTATGTCCGGTTTCAACGGAGATTCGAACAAGTCCACGTCTAGTTGACTATTAAAAGCTTCTTTAAGCAATCGTATAGTTGATGCGGACCCACTCAATCTAAAAATGCCTTCTTCATAAATTGCCCCTGTTTTTTGCAAAAATTCGAGGCATCTGAAGCATACGCTAGGTATTTCGACCCCTTTGAATTTGTGTGTAGACAAGGTATATGCATACACAAGATCTCTTCCAAAAACAGTTTTAGACAGGTCTTTGGAGAGATTCAACTTGTTCAAATAAGATTGCATATCTTGTTCAGGGCTCTGTTCGCTAGGAGTAAAAGTCTCACAGGATAAGGGATCCGCTGAAGGCTCATCATGCTGTCCGTACTTTCCTCGAAATGGAAAAAGGTTTCTCATTTTCAGTTTCCTGTTTGGCCTTTGCATTGAGTCTTCGTACAGGGTTTGCAGCATGGTTTCATCAGGTATTGTTTCGTTAACTGAGAAACTCAGTCCGGGGGAGCGGCCACTTTGTTGTATTCTTTTATCGCTCACCAATTCTCGGTTCAAATTGACAATTTCAGGCGAGATCGGAGAATTTTCTGACCGATCGTCAGTTGACGATTTGCCTTCATTGATTAGAGGATCGTTGTCAGTGTATTCAACCATGGCTCCAATCCATTCATCTCGGTCATTGTCTGACTCTGCGCAAAAGAAGTGTTTGGGTGCACTTCCAGATAGTTTCAGACTTTTAGAACTTTCCAAGACGAGAAATGCGTGGCGATATCCTCGGTCTTCCGCGGTGACATCTGATGATTGCCTTCCGATTTGCGAGCCTGACAAGTTAATTTGCTCCATCAATATGCCACCAGGTAATTCGTAAATCTCGAGTGCTGGACCATCAATCTGGCACCATCTCACTTTCCATGTGGCACCCAAACCTTTATACCTCCTTATCAAAAAGCCTTCCTTCTTTGCGCCCGACCTATAGTCGTCTAACGGATTCACAAAGTCCTCAGAGATATATTTGCAAATGCGCAAAAGCACCGTTTGTGGAATATGAGGCATGAGGAGGATCGAATCAAAATAATTTTGTAACGTTTGACTTCTCAATTTCACCTTGATCGGGATGGCAGAGGCGAATACTGATCTGTCTGGTAACGGTGGTAGTCCAAAAAATTCAATGAAGGGCCTAATTTCTGCATCAAATGAACTGATTTGCTGATATGACTTTCTGACCCTCCACATTTCCTTGTTCGACTCCTTGTCGTTTATAGAAAATATACAGTAGTAATCATCCGTTCGCCTTGAATCAATAGTGATGGTGCTGACGACCTCGATTCTAATCGTCGAAAAGTCACCAGGCTTAATAAATAATGAACTGTCTTCTTCAACATGAAATGACGAGGAGAGGTGATCTTGTTCTTTCTTTGATTTTCGCTCTGGGGGTTGTGATCCGAGAGATGCCTTCCGGCTTGACACGAAATCAAACCTTTCTGTGGCTTTTTCGATCCCTTTCGCTTTCTCGCGTAACATTGAATCAGCATCACATTTTGATGAACTCGCATGAGTCGGCTTCATAGGTCGAGAGCATTCAGTTGACTTATTAATTGAAAGTTTCTGTTTTAACTCGGTCACGTGTTCCCCTGTTTCTTCATTTAAACAGTTTTCACTCAATGGAAAGTGAGATACATATCCATATGTGCTAGAATGTGAAGAATAGTCATCTGTGTGCCCACTCAAATCCAGAAACATGAGCCCTTGCTTTGATATCATAGGAATAGGACTTATAAACCTGGAACTGTTGGAATTCTCATGGGTAGCTATATTTTGCGCGACTGAAGCTTCTATTCGTTCGTGAGAATGAGCCCGAGGATATACATTAGTTGATAGACGAATTCTGCCAGAGAGATACGGTTCTGTGCTTGTATTATCCTTTCGAATTTTTTTGAGTACATCCATTGCACCTTCCTCGATCAGTGAAGACTCCACCGAAGAGTGAGACAGACTCTTGGCCGCAATTAGTTCAGATTTGAGGTCTGGCGAAAGTACAATTCCTTCTTGGATATCTATGGGGCCGTTAGAAGTTATTGAAGCCGAACTGGTTCTACGGTTGCCTGCTTTCGATTCATCTTCCTCAGTCTCGGGAGAGCGTTGCCTCGAAATGAGTGAAACTGCAGCATATTGAACATCATCGTTTCTTCTAGCTGATCTTTGAGGTATTTCATCTTCCATTGTATTATCCGTTGTACCCATCGAGATGTGCTCAAACGGGTCAGAAAATGGGATCTTGGGGCCTTCCCAGGAATGCTTGAAGTGCTCGATGAATCTCAGTTGTTCTTCATATTTTTTTGTTAGTTCCCGAATCTCTTCTTTTAAAAGATCAATGAATTCGGCATCAGAGTACTGACTCCTATCGAAATTATCATCGGACGCTTTGATGTGCAATTCCGTACTGACCCTCTGGTTATGCGCCGGGTTCGAAATGCTCACATTCCCTTCCACTGACAGTTCCACTTTCATAGCAATGAGCCCTATAAGAGCCAACTTAGGATTATCCGTGAGAGCAAAATGAAGCGGAGCGCCCTCACTGTTTGTAATGTTTTGATGATCTTCTATGCTACATGAAACAGTAACACGGGGAAATGGACTGTTCTGTCTGGTGTACGGATCTGGGGGTATGCGTAATTTGTTTCCAGCTAATCGCGTAGATTTTTTTGGAAATACGACCGCGTGTGTCTCGCGTCGTTCTTCTCAGATTTCTCTAATAGTTTCAAATTCTTTTGCAAAACTTCAGGATCCATTATCTCGCGTAGCATTTTGCTTCCTCTCATGTTCTCAACAGGTTCGTGATTCTTCTCAAGCTCAATAGAATTCTGGGGCTCGTACATGAAATCGGAGGGTAGAATTGCATTAGGCATCATTGAGCGACCTAATTTGATTACCTCGTTCGCCCAGATAGTCGTCTCTGTGCGAGGGTTCTTGTAAGGAGCCCATGAGCGTTTACAGCCTTTCGAAAGCTCCTTTACGACTTGTTCGGATCCCCAAGTTTCATTCCACAAGCTCATCCCTTTCGTCGATTCCCTGTTAACGTTCGTGAGACCAATGAGATGCGAAAAAATCCCAGATATCAAGGCACCATCAGAGTATCCTCCCTCCAAAAATGAAAGCACCTTTCCTTTAGTATGGATTTGTGCTAATTTGACGACATCCTCTGTGAATTTGGCATAAAATGACGTTGGCACATTGACAGAGTGGCGCTGCATTTGTGGGTTCTCGTATTCAGAAGCGTCAAAACCTGCGGAAATAACTATCAAAGGTTTGTACGGTGGAGGTGGTTTGGGTTTCGGGGTCGGGTGTTTCGTGAAATTGGGCTTCAATAAAGACTTGTTATACCTCGACACTTCTGACAAATAAGCAGCATGAAGTTGATCGTATTGTTTCTTGGACTGATTGAAAAACTGATTGGCCCGGTTCAAAATTGCCACGTATTTTGTCTGGTAGTGCTTGTAGAACTCCTCTTCCGTGCTCCACTCCTGTAGATGTACATTCCAAAGATTGAGGTCATGATCCATGACGCAAAGTGAGGCATTCTTAATATTGTGTTTAGTCGCGAAACCCAATTCAGTGGGGTATGACTTGATGTCGTGCAACGAGAAATAGCCAACTTTTGGATATGATGAAAACTTTTTACCATAATCGTCTCGAGGATTTTCACCGTGATCATCAAATTCTTCGTCTGGTTTTCCATGATCACCTGAGAACCCTGCACGTTCCCAACAGATATCTTGAGAGCCATCCCCGTGATGAAGGTCTATGTCCAAGATGGCACAGTGAGTAACACCATACGCATCAAAAGCATATTCTATGCCAATCTGTGCATTATTAAGCATGCAAAAACCGCTTGGGAGGCGGGCATGAGAATGATGACCAGGTGGTCTAATGGACACAAACACAAGATTGTGATTATTTTTTTCAATTTCACTTTGAAAGAGTGAATCCACAGCTGTCTCAATCGTACCAAGAACACCCTCAAGCGCGGTGATTGTTTTTGGGGTCAAATAAATATCACCTGTATTCCAATCATCAGGAACCTCAACTTGGCCGTTTCGAAGTTTTTCGTGAGAATTAATACAAAGCTCGAAAAGCTCTTTGGGCCATGAAACACCATGAACTTTTCTAACGTGTCCTGAGAAAAGTGAGCCTCTCTTTGTAGAATTGCGAATGTTATAATAATATGGATACATGGTTAAAGCAGCGGAGATTCCCAAACAAGACGCAAGCAAGCGTTGCGGTCTTTCAAATATCGTAGAAAGATATGATTTGGTCACCCACTTGCGGCCAAATGCATGTTCTGGAGAATAGGGAGACAATAGAACCAAAGTTTTTTCCAGGTTAAGTTCAAATTTGGGACTGTCACTCTCTATTTGAGGATTGGCAAAAATAAAATCTTTGAATGCCTTTCTAAAGCGTAAGAGCTCCAAATCTATAAGAGGCGAAGGTTTCATCACATTTGTCAACTCAAAATCTGGAGATGAGCCCGTGTTTTCATTCGAATCCTTGCTATTCGGTGTCTCTTGCTTTTGGGCATCAATTTGTACTTTTGTGGAAGCGAGCTTATTAAGACTTTCTCCGGTCCAGTCTTGACGCTTCTCCTCGTTTCTTCTCGTTTGATTCCAGGATTGCCTTGACTCGGGGGGATTTGGCACCCCGCTTATGAAGGTTGTGTGGTCTATTGACAAGTCTTGAACTTCTGCATAGTCGAATGAAGGTCGTATGGTAAGCGTAGTCTCAAATTGTGAAATCAAGGATTCTTCACTGTCATCGTCCTGTTCACGTAATTCCTTTTTAGCCATTGCAAATAACCGCTCGGGGGTAGTTGAAGTCGGTGTGAAATTGAGAAAGAGTTGCACGAATTGTGCCCATACGTGCCTGTGGGCTGGCCTGGGAAGCCTGCAAAGGCGCGACGATTCGAGGTTACCCAGGCCCCAGGGCTTGCTTTGTAAAACGAAGGTAATTTTCTACACACAATGAAACCAATTTTTTGAGCGGGTAATATGAGACATACTTAGAGAGGATCTTAAGTCTGGGTACGAAGACTGAAGACAAGTACAATTTCGAAAGTAGTAATTCAGTTGTGCACACATCATCAATTTTAGTATTCAATATTGGCGTCTTTTGGCTTCACCAACATTGTGCTGCCTTTTACGAAGAACATTTTCGATAAATGCTTCCCCTGCTTTGTAAGATGATCTGACTAGCGGTCCACTTGCGACATAGAGAAATCCCATTTCCAATGCTTTACTCTTCCAGTAATCGAACTTCTCGGGCTTGACGTACTCGACCACTTTCATGTGGCGTTTCGTCGGTCTCATGTATTGGCCAAATGTGACCACATCACATTTGATTTCCCGCAAGTCAAAGAGAGTCTGAAGTATCTGTTCATCAGTCTCCCCGAAACCAAGCATGAGGGATGTCTTCGTCACAAGGTCTGGTTTAATCAATTTCGCTTTCTCTAGAATAGAAAGAGATTGCTTGTACGTCGCCCTTCTATCTCTTATATGTGGGGTAAGAGCCTCAACGGTCTCGAGATTATGCGCATAAACATCTAATCCAGAGGAAGCTAACGTCTCGCAGCTCTTCAAATTACCACGAAAATCTCCTCCCAAAACCTCAACGAGAATATGCGGTGCCTTCTGTTTGATGCGCTGAACAGTCTCGGCTAAATGAAGGGCGCCTCCATCTGGCAAGTCATCTCTATCCACTGTTGTCAACACAACATAGCCTAGTCCCCATCTCAGGATGGCTTCTGCGGTATTCTCTGGCTCCATGGGATCTGGTTTCGCTGGTGACCTATTTGTCTTTACTGAGCAAAATCTGCACCCTCTAGTACAAGTATCCCCTAACAACATGATTGTGGCTGTAGATTCGGATTTCTTGCCACCCCAACATTCTCCTATGTTTGGGCACTTCGCTTCCTCGCAAACCGTTGCGAGTTTGAGTTCTCGTACGTCATTTTTCACGTTATGAAACGATTGCCCTTTTGGTATCGGCACTTTCAACCATTTTGGAAGTCTTTGAAGGGGATCTTGCCGGGCAGCTTCCAACGGGTCTAGCGTCATTTGCGAAGCTTTCCCGCTTATAAAATCATCGAATGAAGGGCCCTTGTTTAGCTCATCAGTGAAAATGGTTCTCTTTCTTCGCGGACGAGCCGAAGCTTCAGATGTACTTAAGGAGCGAATAAAACTCAAATATTTTGAAGCGGTTTTTAGTTTGTTTGACATTTTCGCTCGGAGGCGTAAGGTTCTTGACGTGAACGCCCAAATGTGAAAATAAGAATACGATCCTCTATATAAGCTCAAAATGTATACTAACAGGCACTCCCACTCAAACGCACAGGAGACAAGTCTAGGACGTCTACTAAACTTAGTGAAGCGCTAGTCCATCAAAGAAGGCGGTGAATTTTTTCGTCTTCGAACTTTTCAATGTTTTCTAACTCCGCCCACCACTTAAATAGAAAAGTTTCGCAAATCAATTTGAACCATGGTGTGAATTCTATGCTTTTATCTTTGAACATGTTTTTCAACTCAGAGACGTCGACGCACTTAAAGTCCTTCACTTCGTTTAAGTTTGGCTTCACTTTGATATCATTTTTTGCTTGCAAGATTAAAATGTAATCAATCTCATGTTCGCCCCACTCTGATGACTCGTCACCACTGGCAGACTTGTAGTGAATTCTTGTCAAAAACTTAAATTTGGATACAGGGCAGTCGCTCTCTTGTATACCAAGTTCATGATTTAGTTTTCTTTGAGCAGCCACCTTTGCGCCGGATATGGCGTTTTGCAAACTGTTTAGGTTCTTCTGACCATTTTCATTCACCCCTAATTCTGAAGGAACACAAAGCGGGTGGGAGCAACATGTATTTGTCCACATGTTTGGAAAAGTTATTTTTTCATCGGCCCTTTGTTGCAACACGAGTCTACCGTCTTCTGTGAATAGAAAGACTGAAAATGCCCTATGCAATAAGCCATCGTTGATGTTGCTCATCAAGTGACACAACTTCTTTGTGCCTGCTCCGATAGGCTTGTCTTCATAGTCCAAAACAATACACAATTCTTCCATTAGTCTGATTTGTTCCTCATCGTGCCCTTCGAAGACAATTTCACTCGATGAAAAGCTTCCAGCTGATGTTGGTACACCAGAAATTTGCTCCACGGGTGTGATATCGTGCCATTTGGACAAAATCTCCAGTGAGCCGAGCGATTCCACAAGTTTAGAATAATTTGTCATCATCTTTCTGAATTGTCGTCAGCACTTCTTAGCACATCTCTTTTTTCGTTGGATATACGTATTGTTTCGCGCTTGCCGTGCTGCGCGCATGTGTGCTCGCGTTTAAGCATCCCATGTCCTCTCACAATACGTGGGCTAGGATCTCCAGCTTGTTCGATTTGTTTTTTAGATTAATTGAATGTTTCAAATGCCTCTACTGTTAAAGTCATTGTTAAAATTCACGTGTGGGTTTTTACAATTGAAACATTTTTAGTATTTATCAGAATGAGAATTACATCTTTGGCATGGAGCATAACCTAAGGCTCCATGGGATAATTTTAGATCTTCTTGTGAGAAATAAAAAAAAGTCAAACATCGATACAAAAATGTCATTTATAACAGAAGGGACACTGTATCAGGAAGCAATTTGTTGTCACTTGAAAGAATCTCAAAGTTTGACTCCTTATTAACCTCCAAGAACAGAAGTGAAATTTTTGATAGGTAAACGAAAAAATGAGTTCAGCTTCTATGAATGAACTAGAGGACGTGATTTAGATTCGCACAATTTTAAACCATGTTGCGGACACGACCCTTGTCGACTCACAAAAATTTCACGTTTTCTGAATTTGCCAAGTGTTCAAAGTACAGTCGACAGGAAAATGTCAAGCACACCACGCCCGAGGCGCTTTATAAAGCGTCCTGATGACAAGACTTTGAAAGAAAAAATCGAAGTTTTGAGAGGCGAGATTAAAAATTTGGATTCCATGAATGCAGATGTCAATTCTCAGATTGAAAAAACTGTGCTTGAGGGCAATGTGGCTGACGAAAAAAAGAACTTGCAGGCACAATTGAAGGACATCATTGCAAAGCAAGGGAAAGCTAAGCAAGAAAGGAGTGCCATACAAGAGCAAATCAAAAATGTGGATGTGAACATGAGAAGGATGATGGCCGAGGTTCAAAAAGTGACAGCAAAGAACCAGTTCAAGTCTGTTGCGGAAATTGACTCTAGAATAAAGTATTTGGATGACTTAGTGGGAAGTGGGACCTTGATGTTAGTCGAAGAACGAAAATATGTGAAGGAAATGAGCTCATTGCGTAAGTTACGCAAAGACTTTATGGAAGTGCAAAAGCAACAAGAGTCGATTGATAGGGAAAAGGATAAGATCGCTGGGTTGAAGCAAAAGTTGAACTCTGTGGGTAGTAAGGAATTACAGAAACAGTTTGAAGAGACTCAAAAGAGCTTGGACGCCATCTATGAATCGAACAAGGCAATGTACAACAAAAGAACCGAATTGATCAATAAGAGAAATGCAAACTCCAAAGCGAAAGATGAGAAGTACAATCAAATTAGAAAATTGAGAGCCGAATTTGATGCAGAGTTTGCTAAGTTTAAGACGGAATTAGCAGCGGAGCAGAAGAAAAGAGAAGAGGAATCTCAACTTGAGCTCGAAGCAGAAAAGAAAGCCAAATTGAAGGAAGAAGCGGAAACCAGGTTGGCTGAGGCTTCTGTTCCAGCGTTCAGTAAGGAGATCAGCGAGATCGAGTCTTTATTGTCTTATTTTGACCCAACTTTTGTGAGACCCCAAAGAAACTTAGTGCAGGAGGCAACTAAGCCAAGCTTGGAAGCAAAGAGCAATATTAGAATGGTCGAAATGCCTGCAGATGTTGTCGTATTGAAAAAGGATCAACAGGTATTTTTCGAGGGATCAAAGTCGAAGAAATCGAGGGATTCGAAGAAGAAGACACCTAAGCAGAAAAACTTTACTGTGGACTCCGACATAATTTTGTCTTTAACCAATTTGTCAATTCCTTTGCCTACAAAGACCGACGAAGTCCCCTCGACTGTCCATACTTTGAAAGAGACATTATCTGCATTGAAAGACAAGCAAGATGAGCAAACGAAAATTAACATAGAGAAAGCTGAAGCTGAGATTGCGAAATTGGGAATTGAAACCGACTCGAAGAATGAAACTGACGAGAAAAGCCAGATATAGTTGCGCCGCGCATGATAGCCGGATTTGCCACGTATTTTGCGGAGAAGTGGGCAATCCCGAATTGAGGCGAGCTTTTTGAACAAAAACACGTAGCTTCGAAAAAAAAAAAAAAAAAAATCAAACGCACATTCGCACTCAAAACCGAATCTTTTCGATGAGCATGAGCGTAAACTATTTATCATAAAAGATGGCCTCGGATAATGCAATGAGCTCCACATCCGCTTTACAGTTAGATAGCTCCATTCCGGATTCAGATGAGTCACAAGTATCTCTTTGTATTACCTCATCCGCCATTTCACAGAGTAATGCATCAAATTTGGAGCAAATTACGCACGTGGCGTACCAAATAGCGAAGGCTGCAACTGTTTATAACGTATCTGAAGTCATTGTGCTAGATGTTCCAATCAACGATACCAGGGTTAAGATAAACAACGTCAAAAGCGAAACGCTGAGTTCAACTTCAACTGGTGTCGGTAACACGAAAATTAAATTCGAGACCGACTCAGACGACCAAGACGAAGTACACAGGGAAGATAACAACGGAATAAATCATCAGGTGAAGAGCCAGAGGAGCGTTGAACTGTCTTTCTTGCTTGCGTCTCTATTACAATTTTTCGTGACTCCCAAGTATCTTGTGAAGTCTGTATTCCATAACAACCCTTGCGGCAAGAAATTCAGATATGCTGAGAAGCTACCGAAATTAAGTAGTTTGCCTTTTATGAAGCTGAGCCAAGCTGGTTCTTACAAAGAAGGCTTCACAGTTTCAAAGAGAGCACCCCAAGTTCGCAAGAAGAGCAAGAAGGGAAGCGCGGTGAAAAAGTTGAAGGTCACAAAATATGTCAATGTGGGTGATTCAAAGCTTTTGGAATTGGACGGACCGGAAGTCCCCACAAACGTGAGAGTTACGGTAAATGTAAATTCGAGAAAGGTGGTCAGTCCGCAGACAGCATATGAGAACCCAGGCTGCAAAGTATCTTATGGTTACTACGTGAGGATTGCGAAATCAATTTCCGCCGTTTTTACTGAACTGATTCATCCGGATGGTTATACGGAGTCTATCTTTGTGAATGCTGATACCTATTTCAGTCTGTCCGAGAGCAGCGAGCTTCAGAACAAGGATCGCATCAAGAATGGCCAAAGTTTATTAATCATTGGTAGCGCTCGAGACCTAGAGTTTACCTTCAAACAAGAGACAATCGAGGGCGTTGAAAACGTAAATGAGATTTTCGACTTCAAGATCCCTGTTCCTCCAAACCTTCGTATCGAGGATGCTGCTTTGGTTAGTTTGGCTATGATGCGTAGAAATGGGGCTTGAGGCTCACTAGTATTTCTGTAGAATGAGACAAAATATGCAAATTATTGCTTGTAAGATGTAAACATCACCGCAGCGCAAACACACAGCTTGGGGTTTTTTTTCCGGGATGTGCACACAACCGTCTTAGTGTAATCTTTCCAATTGATAAATTGGCCCTCACCGCAGGGGCAGACACGA
>JAJMGV010000098.1:0-40067 GCA_030582695.1 [Candida] golubevii
GCCCTTCACTGCAAGCTTTCTTTTCCAATGCAGCACGCCGCTTACATTCTCAATCATCTGCAAACCAGTCAGCGATCAAGACTAATCTTGGAAAGAAAAAGCACCAAAAGCCCGTTCTACAGACTTTGAGACGAACCAATCAGAAAGAGGTGGTCGCCACTAATTCTGCCATCTCATCTCTACTATCAAAGTACAATAATCGGCAAGTGGACCCAAGCGATCTCAGGAAGTACGTAAAACCCGTGACATCGATAACATTGGGTGAAACCATCGACTTGCAAAGGGTCAGTGAGATTCTCCAACAGAACGGCCTTCATTTTAGTGTACTAGTTGACGATGAAATTTTGAATTGGCGGGTTTCTCTTGAAAGCCAGCAATATGACTTGATGGTTCTTGCTAACGGCACCTTAGTGGGTTGGGGTCTCACTGAGGAGCAAATGATGCGGTCATATGTTCCCACGCTCATGAGCTCTGTCATTGCTGTCCAAGAGCACGAAAGTGAAGAAATGGATTTTGTTGAGATTGATGAAGGTGCTCTTGATGAGGCTGGCTCATTCATGCAAGGGGATGTCTTGGTCATACAAGGCCAGTCGTCGGCAAAGAAACAACTTGAAATGGCTGCTTTCGCCATGGGCCTTTCGAGATCAACCAGACTTTCAGTACTAGAGGAAAGTCTTGAAAGTTATATAAGGAATACCCGGGAGAACAGCGAAATCTTGAGTGGGGGGCTAAAAATGACTTCGAAGGAAGCCGACGTGTTGAGACTTACAGGAAGTCTTTTTCTTCTCCGAGGAAAACTTAACCTCTACTCTGAACTCATTGAAACGCCAGACCTATATTGGACTGAGCCTACCCTCGAGAAAATCTATGACTCTGTGAGTCGTCGCTTAGATATTCAGCCGAGGATTTCGATAATGAATCGGAAGTTGGATTACGTCACGGAGGAACAACGTGCGCTTTTGAGTGTGCTCAATGAGAAAAAGGGTACTCGGTTGGAGTGGATCATCATTATTTTGATCATGGTGGAGGTGTGCTTCGAAACTGTTCACTTTGTTGAGAAATATTGGGATCGCAACTCAAGGTAATGAATATACAACCTTGATATGAGAACCTGATGAAAAATTCTTGACCATTGTCAAAAGAGATTTCAGGAAACAGCTTTTCTCGCTTGAAGGCAAGTCTATCATCAGCCTTACTGAAGTTCACGGTCATTGAACGAGTAGACGTAAATATAAAAAATTGTATTTGCACTGTCTTAGGAACGGCCCAGGGTCCATATCGTAACACACTGATGCAATATCAACTTCAAACCCCACTTACTGCTGATGAATAATTATTTCAAATTGGCAGGACCATACTAGGTACCCACCTAGATTAAACTACAACCCAATTTTGGATGCCTCTATAACTTTTTACTTCACAAGCTGTAGAGTCACACGACTATTCAAAGCTTGAGATAATCATCTGTTTAATTGCATGTGCAAAGTCTAAGGGGAACTAAAACTCTTTTGCCGCTAGTAGTTTCCGAGGGCGTCCTGCACTGTTTCGCCGATATCTGTAATCTCCGTCAAATGAGATTTCAGGTTGCTCTGCAGATAGAACTTGATTGGTAGTCTGTGCAAAAACGAGAAGGCAGTCCACATGCATCTGGCCATCATCGGTCGGAAAATGGCATAAAGAATGAATTGTCTCGTTTATATATGCACGCCGCAAGATGCTTCATTGGCCAATCTTTCTTTGTTTTTTCCCTAAAAGATTCTGACTGTGTTTACCCCCAAGTGCTTCCACATAGCCCTTGGAAGGATTTTTAAACTATAGCGATCTTTGTTTCCTTTTGGACATCTTATCATCATACATCTTATCACATCTACAATATACGACAATAGCTCATTTCATAGCATAGAAATAAGTTTAGGCCACAAGAGAAAATCATGATTCCTTCAAGGAGAGAACTTTTCACAGAGAACGATGAATACGATCACAGCTACGTCCTTCTTTTCACAATTGCATCTTCTATCATATGGGTCATGGTGCCAGGGTTGGCGTTTTTATACTCGGGGTTGGCTCGAAGGAAGTCAGCCCTCTCCATGATCTGGATAGTATTTGGGTCGTCTTTCGTGGGAATTTTTCAATGGTATTTCTGGGGCTATTCACTTGCATTTTCTTCTTCGAATAACAATTTTATTGGCAACTTGAAATGGTTCGGGTTTAAGGAAGTCATAGGGGAGAACGGCTCAGGGAACGAATACCCACGGATAGCTTTCGCCATATTTCAGATGCAATTTTTGTTGGTGACCCTAGCAATTATGGCCGGGGGATTAGTTGCAGAACGCGGTCGTTTTGTCCCTGCTTTAGTATTTCTATTTTTGTGGGCTACTGTCGTATATTCCCCGGTAGTGTATTGGATTTGGGGAGGGGGGTGGGCCTCATCTTGGCGTGGTGGTGTCTTAGACTACGCCGGTGGTGGGCCAGTTGAAATCTTATCAGGGGTGTCTACTTTTGTCTACTCAGCGTTTTTGGGTAGAAGAAATGAAAATCTTATGATCAACTACAGACCACACAACATATCAACGATTTTCTTGGGAACATGCTTGTTGTACTTTGGCTGGTTGTTTTTCAATGGCTTCTCATGCCTGAACGCTTCCGTCAAAGTACCTTACTCCATGTTGAACACTCATTTGTCGGGTGCGTTCGGGGCCGTGACATGGTGTATCTTGGACTTCCGCTTGGAGGGGAAATGGTCTATGGTTGGTCTCTGCTCAGGATGTATTTCCGGGCTTGTTGCCGCTACACCGGCGTCGGGTTTCATTCCTCTCTGGGCATCAGTCATTTTGGGGATTGTGGCCGGCATTGTGTGTAATTTCCTGACTCAATTGAAATATTTGTGCCATGTGGATGATTCGCTCGATGTTCTCGCAGAGCACGGAATCGCCGGAATGATTGGCTTATTATTCAACGGCATCTTCGGCTCATCGACTGTGGCAGGGTATGATAATGTTACAGACCATGATGGTGGATGGCTTGATCACAACTGGAAGCAATTATACATCCAGATAGTGTACATCTTGGCAACTACTGCTTACTCTGCTGGTGCTACCGCTGTCTTGTGTTTTATCATCAATAAGATCCCAGGCTTGCGTTTGAGAGTCGATTACGACGCGGAGGAAATGGGCGTTGACGAAGATCAGATCGGCGAGTTTGCCTACGATTATGTGGAGGTTAGAAGAGACTTTTTGGATTGGGGGTTACCTCGCAGCACGCGTAATGCCACTGTCGCATCGACACCGGCTGAAGCAGAGCCCCAAGAGTATTTACAAGCAGTTGATCGATCCTCCGATGGTGCTTCTATGGTGGCTTCCGAAAAACGAGATTGATGTGCAAGCAAATATTTCCGTCAGGCCATTTTGGCTGCATTTAATGACAATTTATCACGTTCAAAATATTACTGGTGACAAGAGATATTGGAACCATTCGGGAGTTAAAGTCAGGTGGGTTCGGAAAAAGAAAACCACTGCGCGGCAGTGTTCTTCCGAATATAACTTCTAGCTTATTTGATTCAATGAATGGATCATTCGAGAACTCTTGACAACTTTATAATGAATCCGATAATTCAAAATGGTCTTAAGAGTTATCGAGTATTTAGCACATGAGCCCGGATATCATAGAATATATGTGACGGATTTCGGAACTAGTTCTTTGAATGCCTTGACGGAGCGAAGCAGATCTCATAAACGTTATTTTGATCTGGGTTCAAGATAAAACGAATGTTTAAGTACTTCTATGTCTCAAAAAGACCACCGGAACTCCTGGCAAAGAAGGCTACGATGTAGGCTTAAGGAGCATTCCCCTAACGTCGTATCGGCTCAAGGAGCTAATTAAGAAGAGTGGAGTAGTATTACCTTACACAGAAAGTTATGCTCCTAGAAACTCAATGAATCAGAAGGGACTCCCAGAAAAGCTCTAGCTGATTCCGCAGCAGCATTGGGAAATACGGCTTTATGGTTTGCCTTAACTTTTAACAAAAGGTTGAATCGGTCCCAAAAAGGAGTTACATCGGTTGGAATCAGTTAAAGGATGGTACTGGCGACATCATGGGGACAATTCTATGTCTAAATAGTTACAAAAAACATAGAAAAGAAAAGAAGATAGGTCTGGCGTTTTATTGAATAATCTCGTCAATTTACTCGATAGCGATAGTGATATATCTAAAATATTTTTGGTGTTTTTCGCTAACACATCTCTTATTTATCCAAGAGAAGAAATAACCGAGTGAAAATTGGGAACACTGCTGAGCGGGCAGAAAAAGGCAAAAAGAAAAAAAATAAAGACGTGCGGCGCATGCTCACATTCTGGCTGGTGTGTTGCTTGACCTGAAAAATTCCTACAAACGCATGTTCCGGTTCCGGGCCGCTGCGACGAGACAGTGCCCCTCTAGCCGCAACCGAGCGAGACCACAGGCTTACATTACAGTAGTGAGCACATACCATTTATTTTGAAACTGTTTCTTTTACTTTTAGATCCTGTTTGAGTATTTGTCATATATACTAACTTATGACTATGAGTTTGTCTTCAGGTGTGGCTTCTTCTGTAGTGACGCCTCGGTGCGTTAAGAAAAGAATCTTTGGTTTTCCCTGCTGAAGCTCCGCTCGTGCGAGTGAACAAACGTGCTGTGTGCAGTTCATACTTCAAAAAAGAAAAAAAAGAAAGGCGTCTGACTCAGAGATCCATAAGTTGAGAATTTTCCACTGGTTATAACCGTGCATTACTCATAACTTTTTCCTAACCTGACAATTTTTTTTTATTTTTAAGGCTTCAACCCAATCAGCTTGAACGCTCGAGAAGAACACGAAAACATACAAACAGCCCAGTATGCTTTGTAGCATAAGGTCAAATCCCGCAGCTATAGCAGCTCGTCTGAAAACACTTTGCCCAACTGTTGCTAGACTGGTGAGATTGATCAGCACACTGAAGAGCCAAAATGCCGTCATTAGCCACAAAACGCAACTGGAGAACAGAAGACCACAGCCTGCGCCGTCTTTTGACCGTGGCCCCCAGGAAATCAAGAAACCATCAGCGAAATCCGTTGAAATGGATGATTCATTCATTGGGTTAACTGGAGGCGAAATCTTCCACGAGATGATGTTGAGGCACAAAGTCGACACTGTCTTCGGATATGCGGGTGGTGCCATTTTACCTGTGTTTGATGCCATCTACAACTCCGACAAGTTCAAATTTGTCTTGCCGAGGCACGAACAAGGTGCTGGTCACATGGCTGAGGGCTATGCTAGAGCGACCGGTAAGCCAGGTGTCGTATTGGTCACTTCTGGGCCCGGTGCCACAAATGTGATCACACCAATGCAGGACGCCTTGATGGATGGTGTACCTTTGGTTGTCTTCACCGGACAAGTCGTCACCTCGTCCATCGGTACTGATGCGTTCCAGGAAGCTGATGTCATCGGAATTTCCAGACCTTGCACGAAATGGAATGTAATGGTGAAGAATGTTGCCGAGCTTCCAAAGAGAATCAATGAAGCATTTGAAATTGCAACCACTGGTAGACCTGGACCGGTCTTGGTTGACTTGCCGAAGGATGTCACCGCCTCCATTTTGAGAGAGGCAATTCCCGTGAATACTACCTTGCCCTCCAACGCTTTGTCCCAAATCACGAGGCGTTACACCACCAGATTCACATCTGAGGCTATCGAGCGTGCAGCTAATCTTCTCAACATTGCCAAGAAGCCAATCCTCTATGTTGGTGCCGGTATTCTCAATAACCCTAAAGGTCCACAGTTGCTCAAAGAATTGGCCGACAAAGCTCAGATTCCCGTCACTACCACCATTCAAGGCTTGGGTGCTTACGATCAATTGGATGAGAAGTCTTTGGATTTCTTGGGCATGCACGGAAGTGCGGCTGCAAATACCGCAATGCAAAACGCTGATTTGATTATTGCTCTTGGTGCACGCTTCGATGACAGAGTTACTGGAAATGTCAGCAAGTTCGCCCCTGTGGCGAAGCTCGCCGCCGAGAGCGGCAGGGGTGGTGTCATCCATTTCGAAATCAGCCCCAAAAATATCAACAAGGTGGTTGAGGCTACTGAGGCTGTCGAAGGAGACGTAACGCGAAACTTGGCTTCATTCATTCCATTGGTGAATGAGGTGAAGGAAAGAAATGAATGGATGGCCCAGATCAAGGAGTGGAAAGAACAATATCCATACAGCTATATGCTAGAAACTCCTGGATCTCGCATCAAGCCACAAACCTTAATCAGAGAAATCTCAGACCAATCCCAGACATATGATAAGGAAGTGATTGTTACTACTGGTGTCGGTCAACATCAAATGTGGGCTGCTCAACACTTTTTGTGGAGAAAGCCAAGAACATTTATTACGTCTGGTGGCTTGGGAACAATGGGTTACGGTTTGCCAGCTGCTATCGGTGCCCAAATCGGTAAGCCTGATGCCATCGTTATTGATATCGACGGAGATGCTTCTTTCAACATGACACTCACGGAATTGTCATCTGCAGTTCAGGCCAATGCTCCTGTTAAGATCTGTGTGTTGAACAACGAGGAACAAGGTATGGTAACGCAATGGCAGTCTTTGTTCTACGAACATAGATATTCTCACACTCACCAGTCCAACCCAGACTTCATGAAGTTGGCTGAAGCCATGGGTGTGAAGGGCATCAGACTTGAGAAACAAGAAGACTTGAAGTCTGGCGTGAAACAGTTTTTGGATGCTACAGGACCTGTCTTGATGGAGGTTATGGTTGAAAAGAAGGTCCCTGTATTGCCAATGGTGCCTGGTGGAAAGGCATTGGACGAATTTATTATTTATGACGCTGAGGTTGAACAGCAAGAGAAGGAGTTGAGAAGGAACAGAACCGGCGGTCAATACTAAATTTCAAAGTAGACCATTCACTAAAAACTTGAATACTTTCGTAATACCTTTTTTTTTTTCTCTATGAAATTTTCCTTGAAGTATTAGACAACTATTTTTGATGTAATTGAAAATTGCTCAAAGATTTTCTGGCGATCGTAATAGCGCTTTCGTCAGTAATATGATTCGCTATTGTGTCATGCATATAAGCATGAAAATCCTTCCCCGCATTTGTCAATTTCTCCGGCCTTCCGAGGGCTTTTCTGGGGTAACCGCGAAAAGTCTCGAGCACTATCCGATTGGCCGACATAGAGAAGCAAAAAACAAAAGAACAAGATAAAATAAAAATACATTCACTTCTTTGTCCGGGAATAAAATCTGTTACAAATTGAAACTTTAGACCTCCCTTGTTTTAGTTCACAACAACCAGAATCCAAGTTTATTGCCAAGCCTTTTTGCTCGGGTTCAAGTCTTTGACTTAAGGTGCGTGCCACGTTTTGATGACCTCACGTGTATCATCACACTCTACGAGCAATTATTTGTGACAACATCAACAACACGAAAACTTTTATGCGTGAGATCGAGCTCATCTCAATGAAGGAAGAAGGCGAAAACTCAGTTCCGCGTTTTATTAGTACTGATTCCGGTCGAAGAGCAGCCCAAGCATGTGACAGGTGTCGAATTAAGAAAACGAGATGTGACGGAGCTTCACCATGCTCCAAGTGCCGTATGGCTGGGTTTGAATGCACTGTTTCGGACAAACTAGCTCGCCGTTCCTTTCCAAAAGGATATACAGTCAATCTTGAGAAAAGAGTCAAGGAGCTCGAGATTGAAATCAAGCGTCTCAAATCTCAGTCTAATGGAGACCATGTATCAATTGATCAGACATATTGTGTCGATACTCAGCCTAAGATTAAACTGTCGCGAGGTCAAATCTTTAATAAACCTCAAGATAACTTCCAATCGAAACCGGTAACTGTCAAGAACAAAGATCAAATGATACAGATCAACAACCCTATTGATCAAATCTTCAATCTTGATGAGAATGGCATGGTTATTGGCAATGACAATCTTAATTTTGAGTCTCAGTTCAACCATCTACTAATCAACTTGAAGCTTCCGTTTCTTAAAATCACCAATTCTCATAATTTCTTACTTGATGACCCCAACTCATATTTATTTCATCGCTCCTACTCAAACTACAATAACTACCACAATAAGGATTTGGAGGTCATCTACAATCCTTTGACTATGAAAGGGCTGATTCGAGATGACGAAGATAACCAAAAAAGTGAGCTTCCACTCGATGTTTATGATTTGTTCATAAAACTCGTGAATAATTTTAAGAAGCTCTTTAATTCGAAGAAGGAGTTGGATCATCAAATTATTCAATTTTTTCTCAACTACAATACATTCATTCCCATTTTTGAATACGAATTATTTATGCAAGGTTATGATGCATTCCATACCATGTATCCTTTCATGTTCACATACGATGATGCTACTTTGAACGGCTTTAATTTGTCTGTCAATGATTATCTGGTGGTTAATGATTATCTTGTCTTGATCATTCAAATATATGCGATGATACAGATGAACGATCCATCACTCAACCTCAACCTTTTGCTCAATCACAAGTCACCAAGTTTTTCTTTCAGCCGTGGCAAAAAACAAGAGGGTATTTTGGTCAGTTCCCTCTATGACTTTCTTCCGTATCTAAATGTGTTCCATGTTTCTGTGAATCAGCTACATACATACTTACTATTCTTGCACTACTCACTCATTACGAATAACAAAGAAAAGTCATTGGTTTTATTGTCGCTAATCAATGCTTTCATAGGTATCCTTGGAGTGAATCTCAATTGCGACAACCTATTTTTCAACGACTTGAGTCTTTCATTGTCACAAAGAAGGGATCGAGTAAAAGTATTCTGGGCTTTTAAGGTGTTGCTTAAGTGTTTCAATTTGAAGTTTGGCTTCAAACCCACGATCAACACTACTGTGATAAACCCCGTCACAATTGAGCGATACTTCAGACTCACTCCGGAAAAGCTTAGTCTGTTGATAAATCCTGATCAGCATGGCGAGCTAGACTCTTTATTTGAAACCCTCTTAGCACCAAGCGTTGAATTCTTGAACTTGATGAATATCGTTATCCCGTCTTCATTTTCTCCAAATTATTATGAATATCTCAAGCAAGACAGGCACAGTGTTGACAATATTGGTCAAGCATCCCCAATGAAAAAAAGACATAAGAGTCACCTTGATTGGATTATCAATGACGATGATGGTGACGGAAATGATGGGAATCTCAACTACAACTACAATCAGTTCTTGTCTATTGACAAGAATTTATCCAGTTGGAGATATTCTCTTCAGGATAAAACTTTAAACACGGTTCCTCTTCAAAAATGTGTGGGATTATCGCTTTTTTCAAGTTCCGGAGACTCTTCGCTATACTACAGAATCACGTTCGACGGTGAAGATTTGTATAAAACATTTGGCCTTTCGGAGGAAGGTTTTGTTCATTTTATTGATACTGGTTTGCCGGACATTAACACAGCCACTCAGTTGATAAAAATTCAACTACACTTTCATTTTCTTTTGATTCGGTCGATGAACTATCTAAATTTTGTCATTGAGCGTGAATTAAGCCCGAGCTACTATGTGAAAGTTGCCAACATTTCAAGAGAGGTGCTTGCATTCTTTCTCATCGTTTTCCAGCATGTGGGCCATTCCACAACAGAAGTATCTGATACACTCGCGGATTTTAGTGGTAGTAGAAAACCCCTTTTTGATCCATTTCCCTCGGGGTTTGATATTGATGATGACGGTTTTATTGTCAATGATTTTTCAGTGAGGAAGAAAAAAAAGGCTGTCAGCTCAAAGACAAAATTCCCTAGCAAAATCATACCTCTATCGCCGTTCAATGCAATGCTCAATGGATTATCACTTACCATGATAAATTTCAAAAAGGTGATTGTTCTTCAAATGCTATATCTTCTCATTTGCAATTTGAAGATCGCAAAAAGAGGGGGGAGTATGAGCACCGATACTTTGTTAGTCTTGAACGAAAGTATATCCCTTTTTATCAAAATCTTCATTAATTATCAACCACACGCTGTGAGTCCACAGAACATAAAAAGGGTGGAGGAGTTTCAGCTTTACAAAAAAATTATCAATGATGAACTAGCAGACGAAGTCTTGAATGATAACCCCAACAGCGCAGATCTCGAAGACGATGACCCCAACGATATTGATTGGGATGACGAGAATATGGACGAAGATTTGAAGTATCTCAAAATTTTAAAATACATCAAGTACAAGACAAAGGCACTATCGGAATCTATCAAGCAAGGTCAGAGAATACCCCCGGAATCTATTGTCTTCGATAAATTGGTAACAATGGATGTGGAACATAACTCCAGTATTCTGCAAAATGCTGATCCTAGGATTTACCAGGTACTGAGTCACTTACAACCACCTTCATTCTTTGTGCAATTTTCGCGCGAGGCATTGAATTCGGGTCCACGTCAGCCCAACATTGATCCAGAAATATCCTTTGGTAAGAAATCTTTCAGTGACCAGCGAAATGAAGGTAGCTTAGAAGAACGTGAGATCGCAAATGATCTCATCAGTCTTCGGAATGGTGAACCTCGTCGAGTTTGAGTGGATGCGAAAAGCAAAAGGGGCGATTTATTCTAACTTCTATATAAACATTAATGCGTCTATTCTGGCCCGTCTATGATGCATTTAACAGCTCCGTTCCCAGAGCGAACTTCATCATATGCCTTGACCGCATCCTTGAAGGAATAGCGATGCGTGATCAAGGCCTCAAAGTCAACAAGAGCATTTTCCCGACCACCTTTGTAGTTTTCATCCAAAATGTCTACCGAAATTTTATAGTCATTGTAACCATAACGGAAGGAGCCAAAAAGTGTCAATTCCTTTGTGGCAAATTCTGTGATTGGAAATTTCACATAACCCCCAGCGTTTCCAACTTGAACAAAGCGACCACCTGCTTTCAATGCAAGAACACCTTGCTGAATACAGGCTTCTGCTCCTGTGCATTCCACAACAACATCGGGGCGA
The DNA here is from genome assembly GCA_030582695.1 of [Candida] golubevii. NCBI lineage: Eukaryota > Fungi > Ascomycota > Pichiomycetes > Serinales > Metschnikowiaceae > Metschnikowia > [Candida] golubevii. The sequence continues at coordinate 10,972 of JAJMGV010000098.1, forward strand.
ATACCAGCAGGTAAAGATTCTGCAAGTGGTCCTGAGCTCTTAGAGTTAAATGTATGGGTAGCCGCACCAATATCCTTGGCCAACTTTAATTTGCTGTCAAAGACATCGACAATTGTCACTGAGGCGGCGCCAAATTTTCTGGCCACAGCCGCAGCAAGAATTCCGACTGGTCCAGCACCGAAGACGACGACATGATCACCGAAGGTAATTTTTCCCAACCGGGAAGCATGAACTCCGACGGTCAAAGGTTCGACCATTGCCCCCAATTCAAGAGATACATGATCGGGCAACTTCACCAAGAAATCAGAAGGTGATTTGAAATACTTACACAACGTACCAGGTGGGTTTGGTTCATTTGGGCTAGAATTCGGGGTGGCAGCGAATACCATATGGGGGCACAAATTGTAATGGCCGCTCTTATATTCGTCACTCAAGCGAGAAGGCACACCAGGTTCGATAGCAACCTTGTCTCCTTTTTTCAAATGTTTTACGTCTTCTCCAACCTCAACCACAATGCCAGAGGATTCATGACCCAAAACCATTGGCTTTGTCAAAACAAAATCCCCGATCTTTCCGTGAGCATAATAATGGATATCGGAACCACAAATACCAGTCCTTTTCACTTGAACTAAGACATCATTAGGGTCGGTGATTTTTGGTGCATCGTATTCTTCGAAAGATATGTCGTCAATTTTGTTTAAGACCAATGAAGGGTTTTTTGTCATTTTGAAAATCTATAAGTGTAAGATGTGAGGTAGAACCCTACTAGTGTCGAGAAGTAGAAGACGTTCAGCTCGAAATCCTTATATAAGTTAGAATGCGGGGTGCAAGATGATGCGGAGCAATAAAATTTCGAGCTACATTGTGGAGACATGCAGGGCATGCATTTTACGAAAACGGCCAATACACTCAAGAGTTTATCCATCACCCGATGAAAACTTCATTGCAAGAATTTCCCACATTTAGATTAGCTGGTGAAATGAATTTTTGTCTCTTTTTTGAGTGCCTCGCGATGGGGAGGCCCAGCAGTTGCCACCGGGGCTGTTCCCAAAACCCACTTGGCCGTGTAAGCGCATGTCAAATGCGTTCGGCTACTTCCTGCAGACAAGATATGTGTAATTAACTTCGAAACTCCGGTTATACCAGAGTGACGTCTGCCCTTTACTTCGAAAGCTCGAAATATTTGTGCAGTGGAGGAAGGACTGAAAGACTTATTTTCTTCTTTTTTAATTCAAACCCCATCCTTTCGTGGAGATAAAAATTCATAGAGAATAATGCTCTGTGGCTCTGACCCGTTGCTCAAGAATCTGCAATAAATGATGGATTTCACCTCTGAAACTTAAGTCTACGAAGACTTCTTCAAAATTATCATCAGCGTAGCATGCAAGAAAAAAAAAGAAAGGCAATGTACAAAGCTTTTAGTAGAGAACAACAGTTGTAGCCAAGGCTATGACAGCATTAACCAACCAGTAATACACAAGGAATTTTCACTGTGGTAACTTGAACGGTTCACATCTTTTTGCAGCAACATGTTTAAAAGGATGTCTATAAAAGTTTTACTAGCCTTAGAAGCCGAAATTGTGATATTTTACCCTAACCTTGAATAAGACATTTTCTCAGGAAAAATATTGGTTGCAGTAATAAATTTAGTATCGGATAAGAGCTTGAGAAAATAACAGGACCCAATATCGATCGCCGGAGCTCACATCTAAGCCCGCGTTTACTTACCAATTCTAAGTGACCAGCTTCGCGAGATACTAGAATTCTTCTATGAAAAGTCGTGATGGTTTCGGATCTGTTCAAGAGTCTCTTCACTTCCAATTAAATCAATTATGCTCAAATAATACAAACCACCGAAATCATCCACTGTAGGGTTTTTGCAGCAATTGGGGCGCTTTAATATTTGCAACATTGTCAATCTTCAAAAGAAACGAAAATATGCGGCTCAATTCCGGGGTAAAGTAGCCCGTCAACGTAACAAGATAATGTGAAAATGTAGTTTGATGAACGTAGATCATGCCCATGACACTCTACGGGTCACGAGCTTTGTAATGCAAGTTAAATACTTAGTTCAGTACACCATATCCCACCACTAGCGTGAGTCGGTGCTAGCTAATTGTGTCTCTGGGCTCATCCATAAGATGAGGCGGACTTTTTTGCATATATACCACGAAATTAAATCTCAAAATCAAGTCGAATTTATGTCACATCTTGGCCACGAGACTAATTGGCTAACAAAGTACTACAGTCAATGTGGTACGAAAAAAGGGTCGCGCCCTATTGCTTTTGATCTCGGTCATGGCTCCTCTCTTTTTTTTTTTTTTTTCCTTTCTTTTCCCCTTTCTTTTATAAAGACAACCTTCTCTTAAAGTCTTATTCTTGCCTTGCAAGTGACTCGGTCAATGCTTGCAGATTTCAGCAGATATATGTGTGAACTTGAGCTGCCCAGAAGGCCTTTTCACTTGATCTACATTGCATTAAGTTTTTAGTGACTTCGAGAACATTATGCAAAATCTGGGCAAGGAGGGTCATTTTAAATCAAGGTGATTAATCTTTGAAATCTTTCGCACAAACGTTAGACAGTAAGTCTTCTGTTTGTATGTTCGATCTGTGCGTCATTTATGTCTCCGCCCCCGGCAATACTTAATTCTCACATTAATCCAAGCTTCCAATGCTCAATGTATCTCCTGAGAACTTCTCAAAGCCGCTACAGGTTGTTTGAGATCTAAACACGTTCAAGTTTTCAGGATTGAAATCATCTTCATCACCCTCAAGCTCGTCTTCCGTGATATTTGGTGTCGTTTCTTCACTAATTGAACATTTGTCTTCCGTATGAATGGCGCCAGTCATGACGTAATGCGCGGCTTTCTGTCGTCTTTTCTCAAGACGTTCAAACAAACTGTCAGCTCCTTTTTGTAGTGTTTTTGCTGCCAACTCAACAACTTTGTCGTTGGAGATAATCGCCGCTGCACAACCTATGGTGGCGCCAATTAATAAGGCAGATTTTGCAGTCGCAGCGAAAAATATTGGCATGGTCGATAATTTCACAACCAAGTTATACTCGCTTTTTTTCCTTTTGGATTTATAGGACTGGAATAGTTGACTATATCTGTTGAGATGAGGGTGTACTTTCGATGACTAAACTTTCATTTTCTGATGTGGGGCAGCCCCTTGTCGCGTTGATGTCACGGGTTTTGGGCGAAGTTCCGTTCTTCTCAAATAGTTTCTTTTGGACGATAGAGTGTATATAAAGTAATACACACAACCAAGGACTAGCATCTTGTATTTGCGCTGCGGCTCTTTATATAGACGGCTAACTTGCAGATTCAGCTGTAGGACAGCTGCACCTCTACAATTGGGATACTTTCATAATACTCACCTCAAGTAACAATAAAGAGAACAGTATGTGGAGCTTTGTACCATTGTTCGTGAGTCAACACAATGAAAGATAGATTGCTATATCGAGCGATATCATTTTTGGCGTTTAATATAAGTATTAGTTTGGGACTGTGTAGAGCGAGATGCTCAGCGAATTTCAATTAATATTCGTGGCGATGGCCGTGATTGGGCAAGATCATCCTCTTTCCATCGACCCTTGGCCTTGACAAGCCAACACAATATATCATTCCAGCCATAGTTCTCAATGAGACAATCAGCCAGGCAATCGATCAAAGCTCTGTACATTTCTTTTCGTTGTTTTTTTTTTTTTGAAATAATTTTTTGATACTTCAGATGATAATTGTGTGAGCATGTCCCACATGCACAGCTTTCCCCGAGCTAAAACTGCAAGCTCGCCGTCTATATAAAGAGCTGCAGTCACAGTACAAACTTCTCGCCCAAAAGAAACGCTTTTCAGAAGAAACAATTTTTGGCAGAACAATTTCAACTGCGTGACAACTCAGGCTAATTTCTTCGTTTGAATAGACAAGAACCAAGTCACAAATGTAGTTATGTAAAGCCTCCTGTCTTTGAACCTTCTTTTCTTCTTAGTTAATTATTTGTTTACTCCTTCTGCAAGGCGTCCCATTCATATAAGTTGTAATTAACTGTGTGACAATGAGAACCTGCGATAGTATGATCGGGCAATATAATTACACCCTGGAACCTCTCTCATTACTACCATTGTAGTTAGCTGACCTATTGTCAGCTCTAACTGCATAATGACCAGCATTCTCACCCTAAGTGTTGGACCAGGCTAGTTTCACTAGAAGAAAAACTTAATACATAGTTCGGTTGTAACTTGTAAGAAGCCTGACAGCTTCGTCATGTTTTCATTGCATTATGTTTTCATTGCAATCCACCTGAAAAGTACAAATGTAGTATATCTACTTGAGAAACATCCTTAGTTCGATCCTTAACGAGACCTTCGCAAGTCGCGTCACAAAGCCCAACAAAATGCATAGCGTTAAAATGAAACTCAATGATAAATGCCATAACTTTAGCAAAGAGTCAGCATTAGTCCACAATGAAAGTCGGTATTACCAAAGAAGCAACTTCGAGTTATCGTGTTGAAGTGGCCCATTAATGTCTTGTACGGCTTGGAAAAGTGCACAGAGGTTCATTTGTCATGTCCAAGCTAACGACCGCCTGTGCACGTTCTCGCCTGAGCCCCACTGATAGGGACCTCACAAACCTGAAAGCATCACTTCTATATTCAGCTCTTCATGTTGAGCTTGTTGAATAGTTGTACGTAAATCTCTATATCTAAAAGTAAAAAAGCACGTATAAGAAGACGAAAAACCAAACTGAATTAAAAACATTGTCTAAACAGTGGTGCACATAATTTCATATGATTTGCGGGCCAAAGCCCAAAAAAAACAAAAGCAACTGTCGCGCCAAGTTCTCCGCACGATTACGTGTGTCCGCTCCTTTACCACTTGTCACAGGACTTTGAAGGAGAAGTTACCAAGAAAAACATTTCTCGCCACATTTATTTTGACTCCCATTCTTTATCTAAATTGATTTTTGTCAAATCCTTCACCGAGATGCAACAATTGACAGTAACCGTCGGCGAAGCTCAACAGGGTGAAACTGCCCCAAGGAGAAGAACAGCTCAGAAGAAAGCGGCGCTTGAAAGACCAATTGACATCTCAGCCACTACCTTGCCGGAGTATATCGAAGAGTGCGTCAGCACGCACAAGGATAGAAAGTGTATGGGCTGGAGGGAATTGTTGGAAGTTCATACTGACACGAAAAGGGTGAAGAAGGTGATTGATGGAGAGGAGCAAGAAGTTGACAAAGAATGGACATTCTACGAATACTCCAAGTATCAATACCAGTCTTTCACTGAGGTTTTGTCTCTTGTCAAAATGTATGCCCATGGTCTTACAAAGATTGGATTGAAACCTAATCAGGTGGACAAGTTGCACATATATGCCGCTACTTCGCATAAGTGGATGAAGACCTTTTTGGCTGCGTCCTTCCAAAATATTTCGATTGTGACTGCCTATGATACTTTGGGAGAACAAGGTTTGACTCACTCGTTGGTGCTGACTGAATCTAGAGCGATCTTCACTGACAATGATCTTTTGGGTTCTTTGGTAGGCCCGTTGCAAAAGGCGAAACACATAAAGTTTGTCATCCACGCGGAAGACATCGATCCGAAAGACAAAAGAGTCGGTGGAAAGCTTTACAAAGCCGCCGAAGAATCAAAGAAAAAGATTTTGGAGGTCCGCCCTGACATCAAATTCTTTTCCTTTAATGAGGTCATTTCACTTGGTGAGAGAGAGGCCAACAAGCCGTTAGAGGGTAAGGCTAAACCCACTGATATATGTTGCATCATGTACACTTCTGGTTCTACTGGTGAACCCAAAGGTGTTGTGATCACTCACGCCAACATTATCGCAGGTATAGCTGGGCCTTCAACTAATGCCAGCAAGAGCTTGGTGAGGCCTTCTGACCGCATCATTGCATTCTTGCCGTTGGCGCACATCTTTGAAATGGTGTTTGAGCTTATATCCTTCTGGTGGGGTGGTTGCCTTGGATATGCAAATGTGAAGACATTGACTGATGCTTCCTGTCGTAACTGTAACTCCGACTTGGTGGAGTTCAAGCCCAATATCATGGTGGGTGTTGCGACCGTGTGGGAGTCTGTGAGAAAAGGTGTGCTTGCAAAAATTAAAGAATTGCCCTTTTTAGTACAAAAGATTTTCTGGACGGCGTTCAAGCTCAAATCCATAATGTCCCAATATCACATTCCAGGGGGGAGCATCTTCGATGTCATATTCAAAAGGGTCAAAGCTGCTACTGGTGGTGAGTTGCGCTTTGTTTTGAATGGTGGCTCTCCTATCTCGAGGGATACACAAGTTTTTATCACGACGTTGATCGCACCGTGCTTGATTGGATATGGTTTAACTGAAACCTGTGCAAACACAACGGTTCTTGAGTTTGACAAATTTGAGTACGGTGTTGCTGGAAGCTTAGTTGGTAGTATTACCTGCAAATTGGTTGACGTTCCTGACGCCGGATATTTTGCGAAGAATAATCAGGGTGAAATTCTCTTGAAAGGCGGGCCTGTCACATCGGAGTACTTCAAAAACGAGAAGGAAACGAAAGCTGCATTTACCGAGGATGGCTGGTTCAGAACCGGTGACATTGGCGAATGGACATCTTCAGGTGCTTTGCAGATCATCGACCGGAAAAAGAATTTGGTCAAGACAGCGAATGGTGAATACATCGCGTTGGAGAAATTGGAATCCACTTACAGATCCAACTCCTTGGTTTCCAACATTTGCGTTTACGCTGACCAAAACAAAGTTAAGCCAATTGCCATAATCTTACCAAATGAGCAACACTTGAAAAACCTTCTTAAAGATGAGAAGCTCGCGACGGCGGACCAGTTGAGTTCCAAGGAGCTCAGTGACTTCTACACCGATAAAAAGGTGGTATCTGCTGTGCACAAATCGTTAGTACAAACTGGTAAATCCCAAGGATTGAAGGGTATTGAGCTTATCCAAAATGTCGTAATGATCGATGGTGAGTGGACTCCTCAAAATGGCTTTGTTACTTCTGCCCAAAAATTGCAAAGGAAAAAGATCTTGGAGGCCTACAAAAAGCAGATCGACAATGCGTATAAGTAGGTTGGTATCGGTTCAATAGTCCTGGCATCTGGAGAATATCTTACGCATGTAAGTGTTAATATATCTAAACTTCCAAGCAATCGTAACATCCGCATGCACTTTCTTTCTTCACCATCCTCATCTGTGCCCTGACAAGGTTTTGTTCTCTTTTTCTTCTTTTGCTCCAACAAGTCAGGAAATGAATCGAATTCATTTGAAAAAAGGGAAATTCATGATAGTAATGTCATATTGAAAGTATTGGTTCATCCACCATAAACTCCCGAGAAAACCAGCTTTATCTGGCGGATGTTCATTTGTTCGAATAGGCAAAGTTGCAACAAAATTCTTGCTTTTGCAGGATTCAAATAGCCACTTGCCACAAGATGTGTATTGTCTGTCTTAGGAAGACCGCTCACTGGGATCATGCCGTCTGTGGCTCTCTTGGAGTAAACTACCGGAAGTTGGTATGTCGAGGAAATTTCCCCGAGGATCTTATTTGTCAGATCAGCTAAAGATCCAGCCCCCATAGTGGCCATAACAATTCCTTTGATATGCATGTGTGTGACTGCTAAAGTGATCAAACTATTATTGAAGTTTTGGTGTGCGTAAAAGATGATAACTTCAGGAAGACATCCAGTGAAAAGCGGAGGGAGCTGGAATACCCTGAGCCCACATGGTCTCAGAGCAGGAAAATAGAAATGTGCCTCACCCGCAACAAAATTTCCCAAGTAGCCATGTCCCAAAGATTTGAATGTATCGAGGGAATTTGCGTCAGTTTTGCTGATATAGTAACCCGATCCAATCTTGTCGTTAAGAGTTACTAAAACACCTCTTCCTTGGCTTTGCTTATCAGATGCCACAACACAAGCCTGGTACAAATTTGAAGGGCCATCAGCCGACACGGATGTCAGAGGCCTCATCGAGCCGCACATCACTACAGGTTTTTCCATGAAGTTTACAGTGGAGTCCAAGAAAAACGCTGTTTCTTCAAAGGTATCCGTCCCATGTGTGATGACCACACCATCAAAGTGTTCAATGCTCTCTTGAACTTTATTCCGCAAATGCAAGAGATGTTTCGTAGTAATCTCTTTTGAATCAATGTTGAAAACTTGCTCGAACTCTAATTCACACGTATGCGATAAATCAGGAACCGATGCAATCAAGTCTTCGATAGTCAAGTCAACATGGTATCCAGGCTCAGGAATTGCCAGTGCTCCTTTAGCTGCGATCGTGCCTCCGGTACCCAAAATTTTTATGACAGGTAATTTTTGTGAGCCGATGCTGGGAAGGGAATCGATTGTTCCAATTGAGTTTTGTCTATATTTGACAGTGAATACAGGATGAAATACATCACTTCTGTCTTCCTTGATATCGAGTATTTCATTTGAGCTATCTATCACTGACATATTTTGTAAATGGTAGATCACAGAATTTTCGCCATGATTATCAATTCTTGCAACGCTCGGCTAGATCGTATGGACTGATAGATTATCCATTATCGTCACGTGGTATTTGTGAGATATTCTAATTTGTTTTCTTTCTGCAAAAGGCCACTAAATCTATATCAAATTAAAAATTTAGGGTATTGATTAATTCTTGAGTATCTAAAAATACTTCTGCTCGTTTGATTAGTATGTTTAAGAGTTATTCGAATTTTCCGGGGTGTAATTCGTAATATGAAAGTTTGTCCATGAAGGGAAAAAATTGTATTAATGAATGCCGCAAGTTGGTCATCTGGCAAAGGGCTGAAACATGAAAGTAATTTGGAAACGAAAAATGACCAGTTTACTCAGACTGATAAATCCTAAAGCCAGATGGAAACTCATACACCTACGAGTATACTTTATCGACCATATTTTTATAAAGTTTCCTCGACGCAGTATTGTCCATGCCACTCAAGTCTTTTCCTTCATGATTGTTTTGCACGCTCAAGCGCACGCCATTCCACGGCGCACCCGTGCCCCCTATGGAACTTGAATGGCCGAAGTGCATAATGTTACCATATATTATAAGAGGTTGACAATGGGACTTTTCACAAAAGAGCAAAAGGTGGTTGATCCACCTAACAAGACCAAGAGAAAAGTATGCTGGGATTCTCGCGATGCGTTTTTCGTATGCCTCGAGAGGAACAAAATCGAGAACTCCTTGGATCCCAAGAACACTCAACAAGTAGAAGCCAGCTGTGGAACAGAACGGACGGAGTTTCAAAATAATTGCGTCGCGTCTTGGTTTAAATACTTTCAGGAAAAAAGATATAATGATATAAAGAGGCAAAAATATATTGCGCAATTAGAAGCAGAGGGCGCCAAGCCGTTACCTTTTACATTGAGTCGAAAGTAGTGTGCTAGACAAGCCAGGTAGTCATATAACAATGTATATAGCGAATGAAAGAAATTCTAGGATATGTATCAAAGGACAGTAAAATATAATGGTTCCCTACCGACGGTCGCCTTAATGTTTTCACCTGAAGTCTCGAATACACAACCCCATTCATATTGACCCTTCTCCAAAATCAGGAAGCCAAGCTCTTTTTCGCACATTTCTCCGGGTCCCAAAGAATGCCCTCCTATTTGAGTTTGTAGCACACCGTTGTATAGAATTTTTTGATCTATAACCAAATCTTGCCTGCTGGAGACATGCGTCGGAAAAGGTATGTGTCTTAAAGTCCCTGATACTGCAGAATTTGTGTGGTTAGTAATCCTTGATTTTAAAATGTAGAACTTCTCTCGTTCCAAAATGACCTTTTTGTTCTCTATCTCCACATCTTCGCTCGATTCTTCTGATAATACCGTATGTGAGATCAGAATATCGTCGCGAAGAAGAAGTTCATACATTGTAGGGCTTAAATTAAGTCTTCGGAGATTGAGTTCTCCACTGCGTGTTTCGGAGCCTTCGCCCGTTGACCACAGAGCCTTCAAGTGTTTCAAGACTTCGTTTTTCACCCAAAATATTTTTCTCGTTTGAATTTCGTCTTCCTCTCTCATATTGTAATTTTTGATGAATTGCTTATTTCTTAACGATGGAATGGTCTTGAGAGGATCAAGTATTGAACTATCGATTCTTTTGACTGGAAGAAATATCCTCGAAACTTTGGTTGGGGCAATGCTTGACTCAGTAAGAAATCCGCCGCCCACGTGAGGATCTCCGAGAATTTTGACGGTCATACTGTCTTTCCAAAAATTTTTGATGTCTAGAACTAGCACACAGTAGTCTGATAAAAATTCAGTTGGCGTTGAAGCGACGCGAGACATGAAATCGCTCAAAGCTGTGGAGGGCGCATCAGAAATCTGATTGATCTGCACCAGTTCCAAAGTATCTCTCACGTGTGTAAACGAAGGAATTACATCATTTCCAACCAATTCCATGGACCGGTGGACTGTCAAATTGAATGGAACAACTAGAGTTTTCAGAAAGTTGTTGCTTTTTAAGTCCCCAACCTTCCTTCCATATTCGAGAATTAGATTCAGCTCAGTCATTGATCTTTTCCCAGAAATTTCGTACTTAATTTGCATCTGAGTTTGAGGTGGAATAACCTTATACTTTGAAGTAATCTCTGCTTTGTTGGTGATACTCAAAGCATGTTTTCCAATCGACAGCAATTCAAGCTCATAAATTTCTGCTGCGCTTAGGGTGTTTTGCTGTGCATTCGTATTCAATTTTAGATTGGCTGTTTCATAAGTAGAGTCCCAAAATGATATTGACAAATGATTGACCTCCTCTGTTGAGCAATTCTTGAGATGCAAAACTCCACTTTGAATCTCACCTTCGAGTAGCATGAGCCAATCTTTCAGTGTTGGATCATTCAATGTGACCAATGTGGGCTGTGAGGCAATCACCACTAGATTTATCGTCTTTCGACTAGTTCTGTTTCCTGGGTTCACAGCCAGCAAGTTTGAAATAATATTTTCGAGTACTCGCACAGGCTCAATCGACAGTTCAAAACTATCATGCTTTGACTTTTCAAACCCAGAAGATATCTCATTATCTGCGACATAGAAGAACTGGGGGTCAGAGCCACCCAACGCCACTTTAAATCCTTTAATTTGGAGACTACCAGGCGTCAACGGTTTGAATTTGACTGCAGCTTCTGCCACAGACAAAGGGGGTATAGTGAACCCTTGAATTTCAGATTGAGCAATAATGTTATCAGTAAGCTTTTTGACTCTAGGCGCATTCTTCCAATTGTGGTTAGATGAATACTGAACTGGCTGAAGTGGCAAAACGTGGACGAGACTTAATGTCGAGACAATAGTTTCGAGCTCAGAGTCTTTATTGGCAACCACTTGCACAGATCGAACATCAAGGGGAAATAGAAAAGGATTTTGCATAAAAAGCTTGATGCTGTAAACTTCGTTCTGACAAATTATCGTTTCCGTGTTTGACTTGCTGACAGATTTGATGAATGGGTCATAAATGCCCAGATTTCTCTGATCCCAAATTTGGGGCAGGTTGAGTTCATCAAATGCGTAAGACAGGTGATCTTTTGTTTCTGTCAAAGGCACAAATCTAGCATCTCTTACAAGAAATGGGTCTGCGTGTGGGGCTTGGATATCCATGCAGCCAAATACTTCATCGCGGCTCAATTTCAAAAGTTTGTCTCTTAGCGTGGTCTGATCGTCAAGCGGGAGACAATGTGTGAATCTACTTAAAGTAAGAACACATAGCTTTGTCAAAGTATCGTAGTCTTTAAAGGCCTCGGCCACACGAAGGCACATTTTGATGAGCAGAAGCTGTAACACAATCCAATCGGAGTAGTGCCTGGATGCCAGATAACGAGAGCGCTCGGGATCTGTGTGAAGATGATAAATTTTGAAAAGTGCTTCAAGAATATCTTTTATGGAGTCCATCGAGCCCAAGCTTCTTTTTTCTAAGTCACTTTGAATGAGCGGAATCTGTGGCAAGATAGAGTCCAACAAGAGGCGAAGAACTAAACCATGTTTTCTGCGAAGCCCTAAGTCATCATAGATTGATGCTAAAGCACAGTAAATTTTGCACTGCATTCCAAGCTCGAGTTGACTGAGTTCTAAAGAGAAAATCAGATCAATCTCAAGGATGACAGATTTCTTCAGTAGGTACTGAAAACCACCATTTCCCAGTCGTTTGATAGGCTCAAATCCCATCAAAGCTCCGATAGTCGAGGTAGTATCGCTTGTATCTGATAAGTATGCCGAGACCATGAACTTTACGTTCCTTAAGAGAGACTCGACAAAGACAACATCCGGCGCGCAATCCTCAACATCAGCGGTGCTGGCTTTATAATAGTGGGAGGATCTCAGAACGAGCAAAAGAATAAGTTCTATAATTTGAAGTTTTGCGATCTCCGTGGTTGTGCTGGACTGAACAGAGTTCAAGTTTAAAGAGCTGCTTGTTGAGTTTCGTGGCGTAGCAGTCACATCGGAAGCAACAGACTCCATGGAGACTTTAGTTGGGATCATCTTGGGCAAGCTCTTCAGTTTTGGTAGATGAAGGATTGTGGCAAACATGGGGTTGTGTATATGATACGGGAGACCCAAATACAGTAGCACCACCACAGACACAGCTATACCCTCTAGAGCACTTGCTAACCATAGGTGGTCGTCTACTTTCTTTGCATTGATTGCAGCATCAGTAAAGTATTGAAGAGCATCACGCGCTTTCCCCGCAAGAAGAAGAAAGTTCCCTATGAGCTTATTTCGACGCCCTGTTTGCCTTTGCAGAGTTTTTAAAGACATGTCCTTCGAGGAAGAGGACATACTCTGTCCATTGGCAAACAGCGCTTTGAAGGACAGTCCCGAGTTATGCTTCTTCTGTGCTTGAGGAATTGATCGAGTGAGGACACGACTATCCTCAAGCGAGACCGGCGAACGAAGAGTGATGCTATCGTAGGAAGAAACATACGCATGCAATGCAGTGAGGAAGTTCTGAGTGACTCCACACATTACAGTCTCAATGGATGTGCTGATTTTTTCAGCGTCTTCATTTATGTGGAATACCCCATTGCTGCTCTCTTCAGACAGAGATTTGTGATAGATAATATTGTGTACAATTGCAGATGGGTATTGGGCCTTTAATGCGTCAAGATCTCGCTGCTGCTTCTGGATACACTGTCGATGCAAACCAACGCCAACAACAATGAATGTCTTTCTGAAAGGTTCGAAGTCATCAAGAAACGCAGTTCCATCACATGGAATACCGGAAGAAAGGCTATAAAAAATCCTGCCTTGAGGGAATTCTTGCGGATTGAAAAATGTATTGTTTGGTATAGCTGCCAAGTCTAGTAGCCTTATATCTTTCACAGACAGAATGATCTTTGAGTAGTGAAGAAAATCCCGACGCCTTATGTCGCCTATGGGTACTAAAGATACTTTGACTCGGGCCGGTGCAATAAACTGGAAGCTTTCCATGAGACGTTGACTTGACCAATGATGATAAGACGTGTGTATCAGCTTTTGGAACACGCGAGCATCAGCAAGTTCGCGCTTTTGGTGGGGCGACCTGATTATTGATCTACAAATCGTTCACGCGGTGCAATGGCCTCGACACTCACCGCAGGTAGTGGCAGTGCCGACGCCGGCAGCCAGTGCGAAAGCTACACCAAACGAAGGCTTCTCTTGAACGCCACTTGAATTGCCGGCCGTATCAGAGACCTATCCATTAAGTGTTACGTCGTCTAACTAATATTTTTACATCTTCAAGTTTGATAGATTGTCAACAAGTAGTGGGCTATACGGAGAAAAATCGCATTCTGATTACCCAGAATATTCCATTTTCACTTGAAGAGTCCCTGATTCTTTAACCCTTTGGTTCACCCAAGAGAAAAAAAAAATCACGATGCCAGGTCTTTCCTTTGACAACTTTCAGAGAAACCAATATTTGTCTACCAGAGGATACTCACAACCCAAAGCTACTTCTACAGGTACAACAATTGTCGGATGTAAGTTCAAAGGCGGCGTTGTCATTGCCGCTGACACTAGAGCCACGGCTGGTAGCATTGTTGCCGATAAAAATTGTGAAAAGTTGCATAGATTGGCTCCGAGGATCTGGTGTGCTGGTGCTGGTACTGCGGCGGATACAGAAATGGTGACCCAGTTGATTTCCCTGAACCTCGAATTACACTCCATGTGGCAATCCCGTCAGCCTCGGGTCATTACTGCTTTAACAATGTTAAAACAACACTTGTTCAAATACCAGGGCCACTTGGGTGCATACTTGATTTGCGCTGGTGTAGATCCAACGGGGGCTCACTTGATGTCTGTTCAAGCACATGGCTCCACAGACATTGGAGAATATCAGTCTCTAGGATCGGGGTCTTTGGCTGCCATGGCCGTGTTGGAACTGAACTGGCAGCCGGACATGACAAGAGATGAAGCCGTGAAGTTATGTGCTGACGCCATTGAGGCTGGTATTTGGAATGATCTAGGCTCAGGATCCAATGTCGACGTTTGCGTTTTGGAAGTTGGAAAGGATGCGGAATTACTCAGAAACTACTTGACACCGAACGTGAGGGCAGCCAAAGCAAGGTCTTACAAGTTTGCTCGTGGTACTACTGCTGTCTTAAGGAAAAGCATACGCGATATTGTGGATGTTGAAGAAACAGTGATTGATTTTGGGCGCCAAGATGCGATGGAGGTAGATGTTTAGATGTACATGCTTTTAAGACTATAGATGATGTAATCTAGAACGAAAACGGAAATAATAGAAAATGCTATTCGAACCAAATGATCGTTGCTTAGTACCGGCGGCGCATTATTGATGCGGTGTGCTCGGCCGTCTGCTTTCTCTGACGTGGATTCTTCTAGAAACAAGCGCGAAACGACATATAACCCAATCAAACTTTCTTGAGGTGGCAGGAAGAGAATCTGTCCTCGACATTAATTGTATCGCAATTACTTTGCTAGCTCACAATGGTTGTAAACAATCCCAACAATTGGCACTGGGTCGACAAAAACTGCATTGACTGGTCAAAAGTTTACTTCGACGAAAAGTTGATTGGTTTATCTGCAACCGCGGAAGATGGCAGGAATGTGCAAGTTAAGGCAGTATCATCCCTTGAGGGAGACGTTGAAGTATGCCAAAGAAAAGGTAAGGTGATATCGATTTTCGATCTCCGGATTGTTCTCAACATCGAAGGAAATTTAGATGCAGATAAGGAGTTCAAGGGCAGTATCACCATTCCTGAGCTTGCATATGATACGGAGGAGGACGAGCTCCAATTCGATATCAGTATATACAATGAAGATGGAGACTCTGAGAAAATGAGACCTACAATCAAAAAGGAGTTGGTTCCTCAGATCAGATCCATTTTGGCAAACTTTGGTAAGGATTTGATCAGGGAGCATGGCTCAGCTATTCAACACGAAAGTGATCAAGTCCAATCGAAGTTGACGAAGGAAAACCAAGCAGCATTGCAGGCTAAGCAGGTCAAGTACCACGAGCAAGCTAAATCAACGCCTTTGGTGGCACAAACGACAACTTCTTCATCAACAACCTCTGGCGTCTCAAAGTATAATACATCTACTTTGCATTTAGAGCCCGTCTTCAACACGACCGCGGAGCAATTATATACCACGCTTTTGGACCCAAAGAGGGTTTCGGCATGGTCCAGATCTAACGCACAAATTGAAGCTAAAGTTGGCTCTGAGTTTCAGTTGTTTGGTGGCTCCATATCGGGTAAGATTCTTGAATTGATCTCTAACGAAAGAATACGTCAAGCTTGGAGACTAGATTCGTGGAAATCCGGTCACTTTGCAGATCTCGACATACAATTGAAGCAGGGTGCCGGTGAGACTACTATGGTTGTGAAATGGTCAGGCATTCCTATTGGCGAAGAAGACAGAGTGAGAGGCAATTTTGAGGACTATTATGTGAGAGCCATCAAGTTGACTTTTGGTTTTGGAGCAGTATTGTAGTGTTTTGTTTTGTTGGTTGGACACAGTGAATAGTAGTTTACGCAATGAATATTACTGCAGTTAAATCTTCTCTAAACCTTTCTCTTTCACAGATTAGATTTTTCCCGACGTAACCGCAAGAAAGTCAAAGCTTACACCGCAAACCGCTGTCGAATAATGTACTGCGTAATTATCTGTCAAAAGACTAATGTGGTTTTTCCATTCTCTGGGGAATTGTCGAAAATGCAATCCTGATAGAGATTATCTACTTTCATTCATAATTCCATGTTTTTGGAGGTTTTGCTTCAAAGCTGAGATCCAGCATGAATTTTGAAGTCATCTTTATACAGTTCTGCTCTTTGGGTGAAATTCCCCGAAAAGCAAACTAGACGCTTCCCGCGGGCCTCGTGCATTTTCAAAGCGGAAAGATTGCCCCCTAGTGGCAAACAATCGCTGGTCGCGATACGATATGCTTCGTCTTTATATATTTCGCAAATCATCGTGTCTTCAGTGAGCGTAAACTTTCGTTAATTGTCATTACTCATGTCGTCTACTGCTGGAAAAGTATGTTTTTTTTTTTTTTAAGATAGATATATATATATATCTATTTATATGATTCAAAGCAAAATTAGGTGAATCTAAAGGGATCGCGTAAGGGTCACCAGAAGAAGGAAACTACTCTTGACAACTGATTTGCTTGTTCTTGACATTGCATCTGCCTCAAGCACCCTGCTGGTCATGCGGTCTCTTCAAGGAACAAAACTGCATATTTTTTTTGATTTTTATTCCTTTTCTCCTTGAATAAAAGATACAATATTTTTAGAATGAATTGCTAACAAATATAGCCCATTACATGCCAAGCTGCCGTTGCCTGGGAAGCTGGAAAGCCATTGTCAATTGAGGAGATCACCGTTGACCCACCAAAGGCCCATGAAGTCAGAATTAAGATAACTGACACCGGAGTCTGTCACACTGATGCATACACCTTGTCTGGAGTTGACCCCGAGGGAGCCTTCCCATCTATTTTGGGACATGAAGGTGCTGGAATTGTCGAGTCCGTGGGTGAAGGCGTTACGAACGTCAGCGTAGGTGATCATGTGATAGCTCTTTACACTGCCGAGTGCAAGAAATGTAAATTCTGCAAATCTGGTAAGACTAATTTATGTGGTGCAGTGAGAGAAACTCAAGGGAAGGGTGTCATGCCTGATGGCACGTCCAGATTCAAGTGCAAGGGCAAAGAGCTCTACCATTTCATGGGCTGCTCCACATTTTCTCAATACACTGTGGTTGCCGATGTATCTGTCGTTGCGATCGACAAAAAAGCGCCACTTGAAAGCGTTTGCTTGTTGGCGTGCGGCGTTACCACAGGTTACGGTGCAGCCACAGTCACCGCTAACGTTCAAGAGGGTGACACTGTTGCTATCTTTGGTGCTGGTTGCGTCGGATTGTCCGTTATCCAGGGTGCTGCCCTTAGAAAGGCAGGCAAAATTATTGTTGTTGACATCAACAACGATAAGAAGGAGTGGGCAAACAAGTTTGGTGCCACTGACTTTGTCAACCCAAAAGAGTTGCCAGAAGGAACTACCATTGTGCAAAAGTTGATCGAAATGACTGACGGCGGATGTGACTTTACTTTCGATTGCACGGGGATTGTTGAAATCATGAGACAAGCATTGGAGGCGTGCCACAAGGGATGGGGCCAGTCGATTATCATCGGCGTAGCCGCTGCAGGTAAGGAGATTTCGACAAGACCATTCCAGTTGGTCACAGGTAGAGTTTGGAAAGGCTCTGCTTTCGGTGGTATAAAGGGCAGATCTCAGTTGCCTGGCATGGTCGAAGACTATATGAACAAAAAGTTGAAGGTGGACGAGTTTATCACCCATAGACACAATTTGGATGGTATAAACAAGGCCTTCTCCGACATGAAGGATGGCAATTGTGTCAGAGCTGTCATTAAGATGTAATTTTCGCTTTCAAGACTTTAGTTACTTAGGGATTGGCGGATGGAAGTTTGGAGTCAGGATTACGTCATTCATGAAGTGAAATTGAAGCAGGCCATAAAATATAGTCACTGCTTTGCATATATAGTTAGTTTATTTATTAAATGGCTCATGAGGGAAATGAGTTACAGAAATCTATATTGTTTTATGTGACCCGAATGATTCATGCTTTTCATTTCTTGTCCCTACGCGTCTTGACCCGACCCAAATCATTGAAGGACGCGGGACCCGCGGGGATGTGAATGAATGAAATAACCAGTTGTCGGCCCCGAGTTTAATACTGCGCGCTGATTGGGCCCTTATTTTTTTTTCTTTTTCTCCCTCTGCGTAGGCTTTCCTCCGGATCGACATCCGAAACTCACCTTAATTACTGCGATTCTTCTGCAAGACCTTCTTTCCGGACTCAACAAAAGAAAAGAACAACCGCAACATGATGTTCAGACAATTAGCTACCGCCAAGAGTATTGCACCAAGGTTCACCAGATCTTACATCGCTGGTCAGTTCACTGGCTCTAGGAAAGCTAACGGAAAGTACACCGTCACTTTGATTGAGGGTGATGGTATTGGTGTGGAAATTTCGCAAGCGGTGAAGGAGATTTACGCGGCCGCAGATGTTCCTATTGAGTGGGAGCCCGTTGATGTAACTCCACTCTTGATCAACGGTAAGACCACCTTGCCTCAAGAGGCCGTTGACTCCGTCAACAGAAACTTGGTCGCGTTGAAGGGTCCCTTGGCTACACCAGTTGGTAAAGGTCACACCTCGATGAACTTAACGTTAAGAAGAACATTCAATTTGTTTGCCAATGTCAGACCTTGTAAATCTATCGTCGGCTACGACACTCCATACGAGAACGTAGACACCGTGTTGATCAGGGAGAACACCGAGGGTGAGTACTCAGGTATCGAGCACACAATTGTTCCTGGAGTGGTCCAATCTATCAAGTTGATCACCAAGCCAGCTTCGGAGAAAGTCATCAGATACGCTTTTGAGTATGCTAAAAGTATCAACAAGCCCCACGTTCTTGTGGTCCATAAGGCCTCTATCATGAAGTTGTCCGATGGTTTGTTCGTCGAGACTGCCAAGGAGATCGGCAAAGAGTACCCAGAAGTGAAGTTATCATACGAATTGTTGGACAACACCTCATTGAAGTTAACTGCTGACCCTGCTGACTACAAGGATGTGGTTATGGTCATGCCCAACTTGTACGGTGACATCATGTCCGACTTGTCCTCCGGGTTGATTGGTGGATTGGGCTTGACTCCATCGGGTAACATGGGTAACAAGGTTTCGATTTTTGAAGCTGTCCATGGTTCCGCCCCTGACATTGCTGGTAAGGGTTTGGCAAACCCCACCGCCTTGTTGTTGTCTTCTTGTATGATGTTGAGACACATGTCTTTGAACTCAGACGCTGACAGAATTGAAAACGCTGTCTTGAAGACAATCGCTTCTGGACCAGCCAACAGAACTGGTGACTTGAAGGGTACTGCTACCACCAAACACTTCACCGAAGAAGTCATCAAGAACTTGTAAACAGTTATCAAAACCTAGCATAGGGGTATTTTCATTGCACAGATAGATCATACATAAGTTATTTCCTTGAAAAGAATTCCCTTTCGAACCCTTCGATGTAATCCATGATTCAGACAGACATCAATTCCTGTAGCACAATATTCGTACCCTCGACAATAGCCTGATGTTCAATTTTGTGAACTCTTTCCTCGTACGCTTCGAGCGTCTCACTTTTGATCAAGTCTAGCTCTTTGACCAATACTGGGTCTCCCTTATCGACTTCTGCAATTACCTTGTGAATCATGACGCCACCTTTGGTGATAAGACCATCTTGTCCAGCTTTCCATGCCCTATCAATAGCATGTGTTCCCTCGAAAGCTCCTGGCAAAGCTGGATGTAAGTTTATGATGGAGATTCCGGCATTTGCCAAGGGAATCAATACCGAGGTGGACAAAATAAGCATCCAACCAGCACATACTATCAACTCCGGTTTAGAGTAAGACGGGTCAATGCTTCCTTCAATGTTGCCATATATAAGTAGATTAGCCAAGTCCTTATTGAACTGTTCGCGCCTTTCACGCCTGATATCTTTTTCGTCCTTATTTGTGCCCTTATAATAGTTCTTTAGAACATGGGTCTTGCTGGGAATCGACGCTTTGGCAGCCCTTTGCAAGCCATACGCCTCTTCACTACTCGAAATGACCTGTGTGATTTTGCCTTTTAATACAGAACTTCTCTCTGCATCAATGAGGGCTTGGAGATTTGATCCCGATCCTGAAATGAGTACTGTTATAGACATTGGTGGATGTTTGGTACGAAAGTTCGCTGAAAAATTCCGATGTGCATACCATCGCATGATAAGATGGTTGTGACTTCTACCAGTGAATGCAGTACCTATTTGAGTTCTCAACCAACTACATTCTTTTGGCTATTCTAGGGCCAGTTGAAAATTTTTAGGATAATGACTAGCGGGGGGGGGGGGGGGAACTCTTCATGGCTTGGAACAGATGTGAGTTCTCTTGTTAATTCGTTATACTCCATCACTGTAAGGAAGAGGAAGTGCGAGCCAGCTCGACGAGTGACATGATAGGAATTGGTCGAGAACTATAATATTATTGAGCTGTGCAGCGGTGTGAAGAACTAGGGAAATGAATATTTCTAGCGCGTTGATCAAATGAACAGCCATTTAGGCTTTAGAAAATTGGTTTTTCCTCCAATCACTATCGTGGACATGTTTCTCCTTTGAGAATAACCCCGACCCATTAAGTTTGACGTGCGTAGCCCCTGGCCCTGATTAATTCAAGACCTCCAAGGCTTCAGGAAGCATGTACGGTTGTAGCACCCTCATTTTTGAAAGAAACGAAGAGACAAAAGAAGCAACATAAATATATCAAGGTAAAATTTTTTTGCCTCTACTTTTTTTTTTTCCACCAGCAAATATATACTTAATGTAGCTGCTCGAGATATGCCTGGTGAACCTGCTGCAAATAGAACTCTTACTTAAATATGGTTGCGGCCAGCCGTTATTCGGCTTCGGACGGCTGAGACTCAATTTTAGATTCTATAACTGAAAAGATGAACAACTTTACAAGCGGGTCGAAAATCAATGGAATGTGCATCAATATTTTCTTTAGGGTCTTTACGCAACCATTGGCCATTGCTAATAACTCGCGGATCCCCGCTTAATTTTAATTTTTTGCTCACGGGCGGGTAACCTGGGACGACGTTTACCCTGAGACGTGCGCGATTACCCACAGGAAAATTTTTCTCCTGATGCGCTGCGTGGGCCCCATTGAGAAAAAGCCTTTCGGATACCCCCTTCTTTTGTTCTCCCAAGTCAGACTACACTAAAAGTTCAAAATGGGTATGTTACGATGAACGGCTGATCTTGCAATTGCTATAAACAGACATCACTGATACATGCGGCCTTTATGCCTAAATGAAGTTTTGCCTTTGCTCGGTTTTGGCGCATGGAGCGAGCGAAGGGTGTAAGCTGGTGAAGTGGCAAGAGAAAATCGCCCGTAAAAACTCATATAGCAATTTTACCTTATAGTAAGTTACTAACGTATCATAGTTGCTTTCACTATTGACCAAATCCGTGGCTTGATGGACAAGGTTACGAACGTTCGTAACATTTCCGTCATTGCCCACGTCGATCACGGTAAATCTACTTTGACCGATTCTTTGGTCCAAAAGGCAGGTATTATCTCCGCTGCCAAGGCTGGTGATGCCAGATTCATGGACACCAGAAAGGATGAGCAAGAGAGAGGTATCACCATTAAGTCCACTGCCATTTCTTTGTATGCTGGCTTGTCTGATGACGATTGCAAGGAGATTAAGCAAAAGACTGACGGTAACGACTTCTTGATCAACTTGATTGATTCGCCAGGTCACGTAGACTTTTCTTCTGAAGTTACCGCTGCTTTGCGTGTTACCGACGGTGCCTTGGTTGTCGTCGACTGTGTGGAGGGTGTCTGTGTCCAAACTGAGACCGTCTTGAGACAAGCTTTACAAGAGAGAATCAAACCTGTTGTGATTATCAACAAGGTCGACAGAGCTTTGTTGGAGTTGCAAGTCACCAAGGAGGACTTATACCAGTCTTTCTCCAGAACTGTTGAGTCGGTAAACGTCATCATCTCTACCTACACTGAGCCAACTCTTGGTGACGCTCAAGTCTTCCCAGAGAAGGGTACCGTTGCCTTCGGTTCCGGTTTGCATGGTTGGGCTTTCACCGTGAGACAATTTGCCATCAGATACTCCAAGAAGTTTGGTGTCGACAGATCCAAGATGATGGAGAGATTGTGGGGTGACTCTTTCTTCAACCCAAAGACCAAGAAGTGGACCAATAAGGACAAGGATGCTGACGGAAAGACATTGGAGAGAGCTTTCAACATGTTTGTTTTGGACCCTATCTTCAGATTGTTTTCTTCCATCATGAACTTTAAGAAGGATGAGATCCCAACCTTGTTGGAGAAGTTGGAGATCAACTTGAAGTCTGACGAGAAGGAGTTGGAGGGTAAGGCTTTGTTGAAGGTTGTCATGAGAAAGTTTTTGCCAGCTGCCGATGCTATGTTGGAGATGATTGTCATCCACTTGCCATCGCCAGTCACCGCCCAAGCTTACAGAGCCGAGACTTTGTACGAGGGTCCATCTGACGATGTTCACTGTCAAGCCATTAGAAACTGTGACCCTACTGCGGACTTGATGTTGTATGTGTCTAAGATGGTTCCAACCTCTGACAAGGGTAGATTCTACGCTTTCGGCCGTGTTTTCGCTGGTACTGCTAAGTCCGGTCAAAAGGTCAGAATTCAAGGTCCTAACTACCACGTCGGAAAGAAGGAGGATTTGTTCTTGAAGTCTATTCAAAGAACTGTCTTGATGATGGGAAGATCTGTTGAGCAAATCGACGATTGTCCTGCTGGTAACATTGTCGGTTTGGTTGGTATCGACCAGTTTTTGTTGAAATCTGGTACCATCACGACCTCCGAGACTGCTCACAACTTGAAGGTCATGAAGTTCTCTGTTTCCCCAGTTGTGCAAGTTGCCGTTGAGGTGAAGAACGCCAACGACTTGCCTAAATTGGTTGAAGGTTTGAAGAGATTGTCCAAGTCTGACCCTTGTGTCTTGACTTCGATTTCTGAGTCTGGTGAGCACATTGTCGCCGCTACTGGTGAATTGCATTTGGAAATTTGTTTGAACGACTTGGAGAACGACCACGCTGCTGTCCCATTGAGAAAGTCCGCCCCGGTCGTCTCTTACAGAGAGACTGTCCAAGCCGAGTCTTCGATGGTTGCTTTGTCGAAATCTCCTAACAAGCATAACAGAATCTACGTCAAGGCCCAACCTTTGGACGAGGAAGTTTCGCAGGATATTGAGGCTGGTGTGATCAACCCATCTGATGACTTCAAGGCCAGAGCCAGAATCTTGGCCGACAAGCACGGTTGGGATGTTACTGATGCCAGAAAGATCTGGTGTTTCGGACCAGACGGCAGAGGTCCAAACGTTGTTGTTGACCAAACAAAGGCTGTGCAATACTTGAACGAAATCAAGGACTCCGTGGTTGCTGCCTTCCAATGGGCTACTAAGGAAGGTCCAATCTTTGGTGAGGATGTCAGATCTGTCAGAATCAACATTTTGGATGTTACCATGCATGCTGATGCTATCCACAGAGGTGGTGGTCAAATCATCCCAACCATGAGAAGAGTTACTTACGCCTCTATGTTGTTGGCTGAGCCAGCTATTCAAGAGCCAGTATTTTTGGTTGAGATTCAATGTCCAGAGAATGCCATTGGTGGTATTTACTCTGTTTTGAACAAGAAGAGAGGTCAAGTTATCTCTGAGGAGCAAAGACCAGGTACTCCATTGTTCACTGTCAAGGCTTACATGCCAGTCAACGAGTCTTTCGGTTTCTCCGGTGAATTGAGACAAGCCACTGGTGGTCAAGCTTTCCCACAAATGATCTTTGACCACTGGGCCATCTTGAGTGGTGACCCAACTGACCCTAACTCTAAGCCTGGTGCCATTGTCAAGGCCAAGAGAGAACGTACTGGTCAAAAACCAGAGGTTCCTGGTTACGAGGAGTACTATGACAAGTTGTAAGCAACCTAAGCCTTGGCGTTATCGTACATTTCTTCTTGTGTTGTCAACTTGTGACTTCATTTTTTAGCTATCGAGAAAACACGGTTTAAGAATTAGAAAGTATTAGTAGAATTTCGTGGTTTTCACTTGCATTTTATTCCCGCAATCGCTCGATTTCCAAAACAGGCGCAACAACCGAGCCGAGCCGAATTTTTTAAATTCCGATCTGTTCTATATGCATGCAATTTGTCTTGGGTTTGTCATCAACTCCTGCTGCAGAGCCCGCTGAGGAGCTAAATTAGGTGCATCGATTTCTGCCGCGCCGGCTCGGGCGGCCAAGCCTTTTACCGGCAATATCGGTTAGCTCGTATACAGAAATATGCGATGATACATACACAATCTCTTCATCTAATAATTTTTAACCTTACCTAGGTACTCTTTTTGTTAAGAATAGCTTGAATCATAAGGCTCTTCTCTCATACTCTTTGAAGGGAGAAAGTGTTTTATGACTGACCTTATCGAGATTCGGAACAAATTGCTAGGATTACAAATTTGACCCCCTCCCCAAATCAAAGGGTTTTCGTTTGTGAAAGATCAAGGACTTGTCTGCTTTAGTCGCTTTCAAATAATCTTCTCATTTTTTTGCAGACAGCCTGAAAATGGCTATTTTAGACACATGGCTCAAGTTTTGTTTGCTGGGAGTGACAGCTGTCTGTTTAGTGCTGACAATAATCATATTTCGCTTCTTTCTGCGTAAACGAAGGGAAAACCAGCAAAATATATTTCCAGCATTCATTATGTCACAAATTTCATTCTTGGCATGGTCAGCTATCCCATATCATCATATAATCGATATTTGTGATTTCAAGGCAGAGGTGAAACAGTGGGCCGCGGATTTTGAGACGACAAAACAGAAGAGCAGTTCACAATTTGATGCAAGCAGATGGGGTCAATTTTCTGTGAAAACTTTTCTCTTTGTTATTCTTTTCTTAGTCTCACTGTCTCTTTTATACCTGCGATTACTCAGTGATGTGCAGCGTTCCTTAGAGATTCTACATGCGAAACGAAGACAAAGATACTCGAGGGCCACGGGGAATGAGGAAAACGATAGTTTGGAAGATCTTCCGGCGAAACGAAAAAGGGTCAGCTTTCAACTTCCCGAACCTGAACCTCACAAAATACTGGTTGACTTAGAGAGGCTCCATGAGATAGGCTTCGCAATGTTGCCTTCCAAAAAAAAGGCCTTTCTGGCAGTGACTTGCATGGTGTTTAGTTTACTTCTACTACCTCTGCAGTTTCAACATGCATTTCCTTGCGTATTTGTGAAGGTGAACGAAATATTCATCACATCAGATCACCTTGTTGCCGCTGTCGCAATGTTTGTACTTTGGAACATGGCCTATATTTTTTGTCAGGGATTTAAGGATTCGGCAGGTACAATGGGAATTCGTTTGGCAGTATGTCAATTCATACAGGCTTATGGGATCTTTCTAATGATCATGTCATCTCTAGCATTGCTTCAATCAAACGACACTCTCAAGCTCTACGTTTACAAGGTGTATTTTCCTGGCAGCAGAAACAAGAAATGGAAGTCTTTCTATGACATACACGTGCCCAACGAGAATATTATTCTGGGAATTTTTGGTGAGAACATGATGAAATATACCAACTTAATCTTGAATAATGAGCAGGATAAATTGAAAGCTTCGCAAAATATCGATCGCATAGTTGATCTATTTGCACGTGTTTTAGGGGATTGTGTGAGCGTTCTCCTTTTTTCGACATTGGTGGTTGTACCAAGCGCACTTGGCTGGATTTGCAGCAACTGAGTTGAGTTACAACTATGTTAAACTTTGCATTTAGTTTCGTAATACCATTCAAAATTGTTTCATGATGCTAAAGTTTTCATAATAGAGCTATACCTGTCATAAACTCTAGATGAAAGCACTGACTAAATCAACGAGCGTGTGCAAGGTGTAGCACGTCAAGGGCGTAAGTATGATGACTCCATCTATTTTTGATTGATACGTTTGAAAAACAAATGCCAATCGAAAAATCTCCGGAAGGACTTCAAGAGCTACTTTCGTTTACAAAAGTTTAGGGAGATTGTTTTCTGATATTCTCATCAGAATCAAGATGCCGAATCTCGTCAAATCATACTCAAGATTGGCAAAGCGTCGCAGGGTTTCAGACCAATCCCTCCAGGGAAACCTCTACCTTGGGAGATTTGTTGGACACTGTAAAAGCATATTGAAAATGTAGCGCATTTTTTCTCAGAATTTTTTATTTACTCTTCCAAATCAAATTTCCGTTAATACTTAATGCGAAGTTTATATGTATTTTTTCTTTTTCCAACGCGTAGCCAGAACAGTTCAGAAGCCTCACCGAGGCGCGTATCCTCCATCCTGATATGGAAGGCGTTTGCGCTCACAACTTAAGCGCTCCCGCTGCACAGGAATACCGGATTTGGATAACTGATCCGCGTCAGCCTTTTGTGTAATATTCCTATATAACTTGAGAGTTCATCCAATTCACGAACTTGGGTGAAAAGCTTCCATAAAAACCAATTGAACTAAATGGAAAGATTACAGCAGATTGCAAAGCAAGCAGTTTCTAGCGTGGTGTCACCTTCCACACCAGCCCATCCTTTAGACCCTCTTAGTCCACAGGAGATCAAAGCTGTAACCTCTGTCATCAAAAGCTACTATGAGGGCAAAAGTATCATATTCAACACTGTCACTTTAAGAGAGCCAATTAAAAGAGCTTATTACGAGTGGAAGGAAAGCAACGGTCCAGTACCTCCTCGATTGGCTTATTTTGTTGTCGTTGAACAAGACTTCAATGGGGTTCAAGAAGGTGTTGTTGATATCCAGTCCTCAACTGTTGTGGAATCCAAGAGTACCGGTGGCGTCCAGCCAATTTTGACTCCTCTGGATCTTCAAAACACCGAAGAAATCGTAAGAGAAGACCCAAATGTGATGAAGCAATGCGAGATCTCGGGTATTCCAAAGGAGGAGATGAAGAACGTTTATTGTGACGCATGGACCATAGGCTATGACGAGAGGTGGGGGGCATCAAGAAGACTTCAACAAGCTTTAATGTATTGGAGGTCTGATGAAGATGATTCTCACTATTCCCACCCCTTAGATTTCTGTCCAATAGTAGACATGAATGAAGGAAAGGTTGTCTTTATCGACATTCCAAACAGGAGAAGAAAGGTTTCCAGACACAAACACTCTTCTTTTCACCCAAAGCACATTGCGGAAAAGTTTGGAACCCAAGAAAATCCATCTGGTTATAGACAAGATGCAACTCCGTATAATGTAACGCAACCGGATGGTGTGTCGTTTGCAATGGATGGAAATTTGATGGAATGGTCAAATTTCAAGTTTCACATTGGGTTCAACTATAGGGAAGGTATTGTCTTATCCGACATGACTTATAACGATCACGGGAATGTGAGACCGCTTTTCCATAGAATCTCTTTGTCAGAAATGATTGTTCCTTATGGTTCTCCCGACTTTCCTCACCAACGAAAGCACGCTTTGGACATTGGTGAGTACGGTGCTGGTAATTGCACAAACCCTCTTGCTCTTGGGTGTGATTGCAAAGGTGTCATTCATTATTTAGACGCGCATTTTCCAGATAAGAAAGGCGATGTACTTACTGTCAAAAATGCTGTCTGTGTCCACGAGGAAGACGACGGAATTTTATTTAAGCATTCTGACTTCCGGGATGAGTTCCAGACAACTGTTGTCACTAGAGGCAAAAAATTGATCATTTCCCAGATTTTCACGGCTGCCAATTATGAGTACTGCTTGTATTGGATTCTTAGACAAGACGGCACGATCAAGTTGGAAATCAGGTTGACTGGTATATTGAACACTTTCATTTGTGCACAGGATGAAGATGTCGGACCATGGGGCACTCAGGTTTATCCTCAAGTGAACGCACATAATCATCAGCACTTGTTTTCATTGAGGTTAGATCCTCGAATTGATGGCGACAACAATTCGGTGGCCACATCGGATGCTACAGCAGGCCCCGGCGAATTCGGGTCCAAAAATAACATGTACGGAAATGCTTTCTATGCTCATAAAAACACCTTCAAGACGGTCGGTGATTCCTTGACCAATGCGACTACCACAAGAACTTGGGATATTTTTAATCCCAACAAATTGAACAAGTTTTCAGGCAAGCCTTCTTCATACAAGTTAGTATCCACATGGGCTTCACCTCTTTTGGCAAAAGAAGGCTCATTGGTACGCAAAAGAGCTCCTTGGGCTGCCTGGACAACCGAGGTTGTTCCATACAAGGACGAAGGCTTGGGCTATGGAAGATTATACCCGTCCGGTGACCACGTTGCACAATGGTCGGGGGATGGCGCCAGGGGCATGAGAGAATGGATTGGTGATGGAACAGACCAAGTCGAAAATACTGATGTGCTTGTGTTCCATACTTTTGGTATCACCCACTTCCCATCACCGGAGGACTTTCCGGTCATGCCGACTGAAATCTTCGACCTCATGTTGCGCCCTAGGCATTTTTTCACCGAAAATCCGGTTCTTGATGTCAAACCATCTTATGCAAGAACCACAACAGAAGTTAAAAATGGTACTGCTGGGGTTGATACTTGTTCCTTGAGCGTTGACAAGTCTTCCAGATTAGCATTCCCCCAGACTTCAAGGTGCTGCAATAAGTAGATCTATTATTTTGAAACTAAACGCTCGAGATATAAAGTTAAATTCGACTGCTAATCACGAAGCTGTAGATGACTGACCAAATTTAGTTGAAGAAGGAGAATTGACGACTACTCTGGTGATATATATATATATATATTTTATTGAAAGAAACAACATGTATGATACATATCTCTTGAAGGCATGTTGGCTTTTCAGGACTTTAGGGCTCGTGACCGAAGCACCAGACATGGTACGGGCACGACGCGCCATTGGGGAACGTGAGAAATTCTCGCTCTCGTTTCTCAAAGGAGTTCTTTCTTTTCTCTAGGGGAATTTTAATATAAAGAGATAGACGTAGACTGTGATTAAAGACAGTTGAACTATCTATAAACATCGATCCA
>JAJMGV010000099.1:0-39723 GCA_030582695.1 [Candida] golubevii
AACTTAGGGAAGTTGGCCGCAAGGGATCCAGAACGATAGTTGCTCGAAGAAGCTGGCCGAACTTTGTTGAGTCGGCCGACGAAAGTAGTCGGGCGTTGACTGATACTCGGAATGATTGTATAAGCAATCTGAGGATGGTTTGAATACCCTCAGAGCGGGGAATATGATCAGATGTGGAAATGATTATAGCGCAAACAGCAAATTTTACGAATCAAAGAGTATTCCTATTTTACCAGTTACGATCTAACCTTATCAAAGTTATCCAAGTTTTATCATCGTGACCTTCCTATACTCCTTCACTCAATCGAATACAGTGGACTTCCAAACTTATTAGCACTGTCATTCCAAAGTTCCTTCAGCTACTCAGATTAACATCTCTGACGATCCTCAACCCTTCTATCGCCTAACTAGTTCCTTCATACAACTCAATCTTACACAGGAACTCCGAATTTATTGTATCAGTGGTGCTTAATTATTTTTCAGGCCATATTAGTTAGAATTGTGTGACATGGCTAGGTGAAAGATTTTATTTTTTTTTTGTTTTTTTTTTGAAATTCATCCTATAAGATGTAAAGCACACGACATTGGCAAGGCGAAGGAGCTTTCAAAAAAAAAAACGGAGTTGATCTCATATTGGGCAGGGAATCTTTGGCAGAGTAAATTCTGGAGGAGATCCCCGTGCTTGGGCCCGGCTTAAGCACCTGATGTGAGGTTGCGATCTATTACGGGTGTTTTTCTTTTTCGTCGCTGAGTAAGGCGCGAGCCGAACTTAGGGGCATCCCTGTAATATGAGGTTTCTTTCAAAAAAAAAAAAGTGCTACAAGGTTAGAACAAAAAAAAGACACGAAACCTGGAATTCGACCCTACATCTGAAACTGGTATTTTTCATCACGTGCGGCATGTACCATTGAAAGAAGTGGAATCAACCGACACAACACGGGCCGTGCCGGTCAAATTCATGCAGCCACCAGTGAAGAAACTAAACAGAATCGCAAGGACACTTTCTGAAAGTCAATTTCACCTACAATCTGCTTTGTTGCTGCAGCATGGAGAAGAAAAGTAGTCAAGGCTCGAGACTTCCTCAGCCACAATCTCACTCAATTGGCGCACCTAAAATCGCCGCTCACACTCACGTGGTGGTGTTTCTGAGACTTAAGGATAAATATTGGGAGATGTGATCTAACTGTTCCACCGATGAACAGTTTCGCATTGTTTGTCAAAATTTGTCAAGATTTGACTTTGTTCGAAACGACATGTCAGGCTTTTTTTACTCTTTTCTTTTTTCTTTTTTCTTTTTTTCAGCCCTTTCGTTTCTCCTTCCCACCACTGTGAGGCATCTGATGTGTCTTAGGTTGAATTGAGGTGCGACTTCTGTTCTCTAATATGGTACACTCGTAAAATACTCACATCCATGACGATGAATTCCGACATTTTGGACTTCGAACGAAATTCTCTTTTAGCCCTTGCTCAAACACCACTGTGGAGCATTTGACTTTCGGAATATAAAGTGGTTTTGTTGCCCATGCTCTGCCTCTCGACACTGATAAGAAATCTGCAAAATGAGAATGAGCACAGCATCTATCTTCTCAATGATAACTTTTGCAGCCATGGCGTTTGCAGCGTGCGACGAAACACAAATTATTTTGGGAAAAAACCCACATATCCCAGTTAAACGAGATCATTTCGATCTAGCAAAAGTATTTTCTGGCCTGCTTGACACTTACGAAGAGATGATACAAACTGCTCAGTCCTCAGATAATGGCCAAGATACCATGAACCCAACACAAGTTATACTCGCGCAAAAAATTGGTAGCTTCATACAACGCTTGAAAGTGTTCATCCATGAGAACCGATTTGACGTGCGTGGCTTCGAACTAATGGCGATGGGGTTATCAAGGGAGCTTTCCGGATTGAGAAAAATGATCAATGATCAGTCTCCTTCTGTTGAGGTGATAGTTTCACAGTATTTGTTTGCGGAGCACATGTTTGAAAAAATGAGTGGCTCGATCGAACCTCTTAAGTTTTATGAGAACACCAGTGTGCCTTGCAACAATTTGGTGTGGCTGGTTATTGAGCTCAATGTGAGACTTTTGGGATTGTTCAATTCTGTGGGTGAGGCAGACACGCAAAGAGATGGTTTCTGGAGAAAGGTGAATATTCTCGCGGAATTTCTAAATTTCTTGAAGACGGGCTTTGAGGTCTTTGATTCTATTCCTTACGGAACGTATCGCATGTTTCTAAGTCAACACGATGAGGCAAGAGCAACCCTTGAGATTTTGATAAGGTCTAAGAGACAGGTGGAATCACACACGTTGATATGCTGAAAATCTACCTTAGACTCTACAGAAGTGTGAGATAGGCTGTTTCAGGAATTGGCTTTACCACATACATGCACTCAAAGGAGATGTTTACACCAGTCGAAATAGGTTATAAGGATCTACGCAAACTTAATTGGCTCGTCAGAGTCGTTAAGAAGGCCTTGTTTTGAGCGCCTGAAGTGTGGTTGAGATCTTTTGTAGGTTAAATCTATAGTCTTTAGTTTTTTGCGTTTTGCGTTTTTTATGAGTGAGGTGACGCCCGCCGCAGTGAAATTCTGCAATATGATGTTTCTTTCTTTCGAAGTTTAGAACTTGGAATGATAGTGCTATCGAAGTACACCAAGAATACAAAAACTAAAAAGGTCACGATCAAGTGCATGGCGATGTCAGCAATGATGGTGATATGGTAATAGTAGATTCGGTGAGCTCGGCTTTTTGTTTGAACTAAGCTGCGACTGAAGATCCCAGGGAAGTATCTTGTCATTATCAATTTGCAGCCGTTCCACCTGCATACTGATGCCACCTTCTGATTCTCGTCTTTTCGGAGTTAGGGTTTAAGATTTCCCACGCCATGGGATCGACTTGGACATTTCAAGAATAAAGGATAAGGCAACACCCGTAGATCTCATGGGTCAGCCGCATGATTTATTTAAAGTTAATAAACATCCAGATATAAATATATTAGAACAATTTAATGAGAATACTTCGAATGCTCCTACGGTCCGTAAATATAAACCTTTTGACGATATATTAATAGAATCTTTAATTGGTAAATTGGTAGGTGATGGAATTGAGCACCAAAGAAACTGGAATCGCCTTTACATTTGCTCAATCATCTAAACAGTTAGAATACATTAATAGTATGCGTTCTTAACTATGCGCTTTTTTCCAAAGCTTCGGCTTATGCGGTGTTCGAATTTCCGAGGTTTCACTGTACATCTGGTTCATGGTGAGTCTTAGAGAAATAATCTAAAACATACTCTTCAATTTTCAGTCAGTTTACCTAAAACCTCGCCTCACATGTATTTAATTACATCGCTCACACGGAAAGAGACACGAAACGAACAAAACTTTTATCATTAAAGGCAGCTGATACAGAAAACGGGCCGAGGAGGCGGTGCGGTCACGTGACCCATTGCTCCCTCAAATCCGATCTGCGTGCCACGAGAGCGCCAGCCCGAATTAGGGCCCTAAATCTCATCCAGGTATCACCGATCAACCCAAAAGTCTACCTGCAAAATTACAGCGAAAACGAACCAAAACGGACCCGGAATTCAGAGGGGTCGACGACCCCAACTAAGGGGATGTACGGGTGTTTTCTCTGCCCATCACCTTTACGCTCTTCGTGCGCACGCGGTGTAAAAAAAAAAGCCCAGCCTCATCTGCTCATCCTTGAATATTTCGTCCATCGCTGATCTCAAAAAGCATTGGGCAGCCAAAAAAAAAAAAAAATACATACAAGAGAAAAATTTAAAAGTAAACACAGCACGCAAAATGTCTGACTCTGTTTACACCGGCGACGACTTCGAGGAGAAGGTCAAAAAGCAGGTGGAGTTTTACTTTTCCGACTCCAACCTCCAGACAGATAAGTTTTTGTTCAAAATCTACGAGGCCAACGATGGCTGGGTCGAGTTGAAGACAATTTTGACTTTTGGCCGCATGAGGCAATACCGTCCCGAGGAAAGAGCTATCGCGGCGTTAAAGACCTCCGACAAGCTCGTGTTGTCTGCTAATGAGGAGATGATTAGAAGAAAGGAACCATTGAAGGACTATAATGAGATCAAAAACACCAGAAAAAAGAACTCTGTGCACGTGGAGGGCTTCCCCACGACGTTGCTGCAGGAGGAAGTCGAGGAGTGGTTCAACAGCAAGATTGTGCCGTTTTTGCCCAAAGAAAAGACCATTTGTTCGGTTCGTAGAGTCAGAACTAGGGCTAACAAGGAGTTCCT
Organism: [Candida] golubevii; assembly: GCA_030582695.1. Taxonomy (NCBI): domain Eukaryota; kingdom Fungi; phylum Ascomycota; class Pichiomycetes; order Serinales; family Metschnikowiaceae; genus Metschnikowia; species [Candida] golubevii. The sequence goes on from JAJMGV010000099.1 coordinate 4,268, forward strand.
TGGTATTGTGGACGTGGAGTTCAAGACGCAGGAGGATGCGGAGCACTTTTTGAATGTGTCGGTGAGCTACGCGGACGGGATTGTGGAGGAGGCGAATGTCGAGGATAAGAAGGATCTTTTGAAGAAAATGTCGCTCTTGGCTTTCAGGCAAATGAGGGAGTCTGGCAAGAGATTTGGCGTCAACGACGTCACCAAGAGACGCAACTCGTTCAAGGACAACAACAGGAAGAAGATGAAGAAGACGGAGAAGAAGGACGAGGGGGAGGCTGTTGAAGAGAAGGAGGAAAACGAAGAAAAGGAGAACAATGAAAATAAGGAGCAGAAACAGGAAAAGGAGCAAGAGGCGCAAAAAAACGAGCAGGAGCTCGAAAAGACCGAGATTGAGAACGTGAAGGAGCAGAAGGAGGAGGTGGGTGCCGCTGTTTAGATGTATTGTGAATAGTGAATCTATGAGAATTGAGAGAGTATAGTGGGTATGAAAGTAAGGGCGAGTAGGCTGGTGGAATAGAAAAATCGAGTTTTGTTTTGAGGAACTCGAATTCTGTCTTTTCGTCATCTGGAGGCTTGTTTTGTTAGATATATGCTGTGTTAGATGGATGAACAGGGATCAAGGTAGGTTTTGATGCCTGTTGGTTAAAGTGGCTAGGAAGAGGAGCTTGGCGAAGACTATTGTGTTTTTTTTTTTGTTTTTTTTTTTTTTTTTTTTTTTTTTTTTTTGGCTATTCATCCTGTTTGTTCGCTAGCCGGTGTTCCGAAATCTGACTGATGTTAGACAAACACAAATAACGGACCTGGACCGAAGCTTCAAATTTGCCAAGTTCACTGAAAGCTGCGTAACTATTTCCGTCGCGCTTATTTCTTGAGAGATAGAGACAGATTCTAAAACGTTAAAAAGGACCGGCAAAAATACACTTTTAGCTTATTGACCTTCTTTAGATATCTCGGGTGTAAAAAGAGGCTAAAAGTATTCGAAAAAATATCTCTAATCAACAAAATAGCTTTATTCTACAGTCAAGACGGATTACTAATTAAACCTAGACTCAAGCGTGAGTGAGCGCCAGTTGCAGTACGCGCCTCAGATGAAGCTAAGCTGATGTAATATTTATGGAGAAGAAAAAGAACGCAGAAGGAAGAGAGAAGAAAAGAGAAAAAAGAGAAGGGAGAAAAAAACAAATTACCATCTTTACTGATCCAACATAATTTTAGGTACGGCCCGCCACTTTCTCCCGGTTCCTTATCCGGCTGTTGATGGCACCACCTGAGACTGCACACACAACGAGCCAGCAGAAAACGACGCGTGCGCGCTACACGTTGATCCCATGAGACGCGACCTAAACCCACCCTTCGTTTTTCAGCGGTGTCGATAAACGAAAGCACTTGCAGACTTTACGTGGCGGTTCGAGAAGCGTCCTGGTATACACGCCAAAAGCAACACACACAAGCAAAAGCCACCCAAGCCACCTCAAACGCCGCTGAAACACACTTGAAACACTGCTGAAACAACCCTCAAACACCAATGCCGGAGTCTCAAGTCGAGTCCTCCACCAAGGACTGGTTCACCAGAAAGTTCGGTGTGCTAGACAATGACACGCTCTCGCGGTTGTTGTCGGTGAAACAGGTGTACAATTTCTCCAATGACGATGTCTATGTCAACTGGGAAGCGTTTGTGGTGACGCAAGAGGACGGTGAAATGGACCCCAGTCTCGCCAACGTCGAGAAGTTCGAGGGGTATCTCCAGGAGACGGTAGCAGCTTCAAACCAGAAAAAAACGCCCTCGTTGAAGAAGGCACGAGATGTGGCCGGCGCCAAACGCAAGCCCATGATGGACTTTTCATCGAGCCCCGGAGTTGTACTTCCGAGCACCCCGCAGTTGAAGAAAAGAAGACCCGTTTTGACCAGCGAGCCGGACTCGTCGCCCTCGAAAGAAGCGCCGTTGTCGAGCCCGCGTAAACTAGAGCCCGTGGCCGAATCAAACTCGGTGGTTGAGACGTTGAATCCGCACGTGGAGATGAGTCATTTCGCTTCGCTGGTGAAAGTACAGGCCAATTTCGAGGCCAAGAAGTTCGGCTTCCGTACCATGGCAATGAAGTTGCTCGAAAGTGCCGACGTGTTGGACGAGCAGATCGACAGTATGAGCGAGAAGATCCAGGCCAAGTATGCCGACGGAGACGTGGTGTTAAGCAATCCATGCTTGAGCTCGCAGTTTGACGTTCTCTGCTGTGGCCGGGTCGTGCCGGACTCGCCGTTTTACGACCCGCTGCACCAGCAGGCATTAAACGACAAGTCGCTCTACTTGGAAACGTCGCGATTGGGTGGAATCGGCCAGCGCATTCCGTTGGACGTATCGCAACTAGGCCATTACTCGTTTTTCCCTGGCCAGATCGTCGGGCTCAAGGGCCGCAACCCCACGGGCCGTGTGTTTGTGGTGCACGAGGTTTTGGACTTCCCTGAGCTTGGAATGCCCGTGCTGTCGAAAGAAGACTTGGAAAAGGCCCAGCCCAATGGTCCCACTGAGGCCGGTGAGAACAACGAGAACAGCGAGAACAGTGCTCTTGCCACCAAGGTATTCGTGGCAGCAGGGCCGTTTTCAAACCCGCACACGCTAAATTACGACAAACTCGTGGCGCTAGTGGACCGGATCAACACCGAGATCCAGCCGCAGGTGGCCGTTTTGCTCGGGCCGTTTCTCGACTTGACGAACAAAACCGTCGAGTCCGGAGACGTGGAGATCGATGGCGTCGCGGGTCATCAGCAACCACGCACGTTGGACGAGGTGTTTCGCATGAAAGTGACGCCGATTCTCAAGCGAATCGCTCCGCACATCACTGTGGTGATGATTCCTTCGGTCAAGGACGCCGCCAGCAAACACACATCGTACCCGCAAGCAGGGTTCGACCGGCGCAAGCTTGGACTACCCAAAAACTTCCGGTGCTACCCGAACCCCAGCGGCTTTTACGTGAACGAGGCGTTGTTTAAGGTGTCGAACACGGACGTGTTCAAGGACTTGAAGGACGTGTTCAAGCCAGGAGCAGACGACACCACGCTTTCGTCCAACCGCTTCGACCGCGTAGCCACGCACATATTCCAGCAGAACCGCTTCTACCCGATGTTCCCCGGGTCGGTGAAACACACGCCTGTATCTCAGAAGGAAAAGGACCACGTGGTGGCCATCAAGGACGGGGTCATGGCCGAGGATCTAGCCGACATTGCCATTGGCGGCGCCTGCCTCGAAGTACCGTATTTGGGACTTACCGAGCTTGATCTGTCTTTGCCCGACGTCATGATAATCCCCTCGGAAATGAAGTACTTTGCGAAGGTTATCGGCGGAGTGGTGGTGGTGAATCCAGGGCAGTTCATTCGTCCAAGCAAGGACGCTTCTAGGGAGGACGGAAGCTATACGGTAATGAGCATCAAGCCGGCCAACGAGAACGAAGCGGAAAACATCGAAAAGACCCCTGACGGGTCTTCCTACTTCCACAATGTGTTCAAGAGATGCCGTGTGGATATCCATAAGAGTTGAGCATGTTTATGGATGGGTCTGTTGGGTAAGGGATTTGCTGGCGATTGTGTTTATGGCTGGCGATTGAAGTGAACTATATTATGAATTGAGCGCAATGCTAGAGGCCGGAGACGAAAGAGCAAACTCAGAGTTGGGTGTCACCGGGTGGGGTTTAGGCAATGAGATTTGTTTGCACCTTTTGTTGTGTATAGGCAGGGAAGATGTTTCTAGCTGGAATAGGTTGAAGAAGTCTAGTAGGCGGAGAAGCTCTATATAGCTGTTAGTTAATGCCTTTCTGGACGTATTTTAGGTGGAACCTCAAAACATCAGAATTGTTTATAGTTAGATAGACTTAGAGTGAGAGCTACACTGCGGTCAAGTTCGACAATGTGTCACAGTAGAGACATCATACTAGTATACTTTGTAGCTCTGGTACTTCTAGCGGACAAGAGGAGTACATGAGTAGTAAAAGATAGAATGAAGGATGGAGATTACGTTACACCAGATCACTGTGTATCACCACGCAGACGTCCACGCCATCTTGCCGTGGTGATAAAGTGACGTATTTCTCTTTATTCTGTGATTCTTGCCCCAAAAATAAATTGATTATCCCAAAAAGGAAGGGCTGTTTTTGATGACTATGAACTCAATTCGCAATCCCAACTCAATGCTTTCTACAGCAAGCCGCATCGGCTCACCTTGATCAAGTTTGCATGATGGAGTATTTGGAAGAGAAGAATAGCAACAGTTTAGTTTAGCCAGAACAACTCAAGCTGGCGAAAATTCATGAGGGGTGGATTTCAAAAAAGATTGATTTGCTCAAATTGGAGTCCAATTGAAGCCGCACCAGTTCAAACACCAGGCAAGAATTGGCCCATAAAACAATTGAAAAAGCAGCCAACCCCTACCAGTAGAATCCGAATTCCAAATAATTTTTCTTTAGAATTCTGAGATCTTTCAACGGGTGGTTTAATTGCTACGGTGAAACTAAAAGTACTCGAACACATCACCTAAAAGGCAAGAGAGTAAGAGACAAAGCGTGGGTACCCATCGAGATTTGTTCAACGAAAGCATGTTTCAAATTGGCTGACAGTTTTATTTACTTGAAAGTTTTCTTTTTGTGCTGTTTTGGTGAAGGTGTTTCTTCAATGTGGAGATACACAAACCACCAAATATTATGATCGCAGTGGCTCAAGCCTCGTACCAGCTGAGTTTTTCTCGTGTATTATTCAGTGCACAAAATACCAGAATGAAGTAAAAAGAAAAAAAGAAGGAAGGCAAAATCAATAATTGGATATCTTGAAGAGAATGACACATTATTCGAGGAGCTCAAGCAGTGTTGTATGCCGAGTACACAAACTACAAATATTCTTGATTGAACAAGGGTCCGCGAAGCAGGCAAGGATCACCTGAACGTAAACACACCCCACGCTTATGTGGAAAATAAAGAAACCACTGGGCATAATTATACCTGATACACTCCTGACAAAGAAGGGTGCTCTTTTCTTTCAAAAGTTTCATCAGTCTGTAGAATTAGATTAACCGTTAAAACAAATTCTCGTCATCGCGGCACTACGCTACGAGAGATCCATTTCCAAGAACAACAAGAACAACCCATTTCAGCCAGTTCGTAAATTCTAAAAGTTTTCGTAAAATCAGGAAGAATTTAATTTTACGGCCAAATTCGAAAATCTCGATATATTTGAAAAATCTTGGTATCGATAGCGAGCATGGCGAAACACCCTTTTCGGATTACAGGTGCAAACGGTTTATGACGATCTTTCTCACTGTACTAGTTTGTGACTAGTTTGTGACTAGTTTGTGACTTTGGCATAGGAGATCTGCCACTATAAATTCAAAAAGACCTGTCTATTCTCAGGAATACCATCACCGTGAAAAAACAGACTAGGCCAGTGTCATATTTATGAACCATGTATTAAGTTAATTCTTGAGGCGTGCAGTAACCATTTTGGCTCTCCAGCACTGAGGGTGGGAGAGCCGAGGTGAGAAAACCGGTAAATATATAGTCGGTGCTGGCAAGTCAGCTATGTAAAATCGTAGTACCAAGAACAATTCAGAGATGGATTCCGATAAATACTATCACAGGTTCTGCCCGTTAGACAGTTGCAACTGACCCAGATACCTTAGATACCCTAGATACCTTAGATACCTTTGATGACGTTCCCTTGCAGGTAGATATGCTTTAATTAAATCGCGAGAAAAGAAGCACTGAGCTGAGGAGGACATTCCTCATGATAAAAGCCCAATTTCTAGGAGTATTCAAAAGAATTCTCTATTGAACAATATCCCCACCTCATTGCTTACAGTACCTTGAATTCACCCCCCTCGAATCTTCAAAAACATCACTATTTCCTGTCCCACTTGAAACTTCACTCATCACTTGGCTGCCAACAGCCTGCAACCGACCTGCACAGAGCCCACGATAAGGCTGCCCACGCAACAGTAGTAGATTTGCGTCGCGCACTTGAAAACACTGCTTTCTGAGATCACGAGTCTCGACATGAGCGAGCATCCATTTCGTCCGACTACTACTCCATTCCTCTTGTTTGCCTCGTATTCTCGCCACTTTTCCGGATGAACATACCCGGCAAAACCGTGCTTTTATAAACTACCACTGGACTCTCGAGTGGCACATTTTCTTAGATGCTGATTGTGCGCAATGGCTGTTCGTTTCGCCCACTAATAACCAGGTGTTTCAGAAGCTCTGGACTTGAAACATCCCTCCACAAACGATTGTTTCGCCACATGACCCACTCTACAACAAACACAAACCTGTTTGAACTACGAGACTATCAAAAGGAGGCGGTTAAAAGTGTACTTGACGCGATCGATGATGGAATTAAACGCCCTGCGGTGGTGTTGGCCACAGGAGGTGGCAAGACGGTAGTGATGTCGCATTTGATCCCTCGGATCCCGAGCAAATCCCCGGAAAGATCCAAGGTTTTGGTGCTTGCGCACAAAGAGGAGCTAGTTAGGCAAACGGCGCAAACGCTCCGGGCCATGAACCCACGTTTAAAGGTCGATATCGATATGCTGAAGCAGAAACCATCCGCAAATGCAAACGTGATCGTAGGGTCGGTCAATACCTTGGTTCGGCTCACCCGGCTTCACCAGTATGACGCTGGCCAGTTCAAGGCCATAGTGCTCGACGAGTGCCACCACGCGGCAGCGGTGTCGTGGACGAAAATCTTGAATTATTTTGACGCACTCAAGTGCGACCTGGACATTGTTGTTTTGGGCTTTACTGCCACGTTGGAACGCACCGACGGCAAGGCTTTGGGCAACGTGTTCGAGAAGGTGGTGTATTACCGGGGGTTGCGAGAAATGATAGAGCAAAAAGAGCTCTGCGACGCGCAGTTTGCCACCATGAGGGTCGATCTTGATCTTGACTCTATTAAGGTACGCGAAGGCGACTACAACGTGGCACAACTCGCCGAAGCGGTCAATAATGCCGACATCAACGCACAAGTAGCCAAGGCATACTTGCAGCTCCGCGACGAGCTTGCGCTCAAATCCACTCTAGTTTTTTGCGTTGATATCGAACACTGTGTGACCTTGTGTGGAGTGCTTCAGGCACACGGGGTGAACGCGCAGTATGTGACGGGGGAGACGGCCAAACACGTGCGCAAGGAGATTTTGGACAGTTTCCGAAACGGCGACATTGCCGTGCTTTGCAACGTGCTCGTGTTCACCGAAGGCACGGATATCCCCAACATCGACTCGCTCATTTTGGCGAGGCCCACGCGGTCGAGGCCGTTGCTTACCCAGATGGTGGGGCGAGGCCTCCGGTTGCACCGGGAGAAGACCGTGTGTCACGTGATCGACATGGCGAACACGATGAAGGTTGGCGTGTCGTCGGTGCCGAAGCTCTTCGGGCTTCCGGAAGGACACACGTTTGAGAAAAAGACGTTCCGCGAGCTCGCCGACGAAGCGCTCGACGAAACCGCGGCGAACGAGAAACAAGTGGCGGAAAAAAGGGCCAACGACGTGCGCGAGCTCATCGAGATCCAGGAAAAACTCGAAAATCTCCGCCTTCAGTTTGACGTGATCGATGGCTTTGCTGCCATGACCAACTACCAGTCGGAGACTCTCCGTGCCCATCCCTCCAAAGTGCACGAGGCATTCCGGAACTCAGGCTATGACTGGATACGCCTTGAGTACGATATCTGGGGCATAGACCTGACAAAGAGCGACTCGTTTTTGATAATTGAGCGGCTCGACGATCACGAAAACGCCCTCAACTTCGTCTTGAGGCGGGTCTACTTTGTCAGCCCCCATGTTCTCAAGGCACTGAACTGGAAGTTTCTGCGGAAGCAGTCCACTCTTTTGGACGAAGGCAACCTCGACTACCTCCTACTGATGTGTCCCAAACACATAGGACGCCCGCCGTTCCGGCCACTGCTGCCAAAGCAGATCACGCCTAAACAGCTGAAGTATATCTGCAACACGCTTGCAGCCACTGTTCGAAACAAGTATGGCAAGGAAGCGTATCGTGAATTCGAGCGCTTAGTCAATGAAATGCCAATGCGGCGTGCGTCGAAATTGATCCTTGCCATGAAATGGTCGGTGAAAAGTCTCTGGGTGCTGTGGGAGTTGAAGAACCTCATGGGCATTCCGCCGAAGTTGCAGAAGCAAATGGCGAAAGAGGAGAAGCGTGCCGAGGAGCAGATGAAGAAATTGGACCAGCAAACGCTCGAAGGCGCGACGAAAGACCTTGACCAGATGTTGCTCTCGCCGGCAAAACCGGAAAAAAGAAAAGTCAAAAACGGTTAATCCGTCCTGAACACGACCGAGAAATGTGAAGATCTACCTTGGTACTCCTCAACCTCTGCTAAAGAAGGGTGTTATTCTGCATTAGAGCTCAAATACTCTTTCGCTGGTACATGACAGTTGCTGTTGTTGAAGACCACTGGAATCCGGATGTTCGGTTCCAATTTGTGCTTAAACAACCACCGACACTTCAACCGGCTGGGCGGAATAACACCTAAATCCAGGGTATGTGTCTTCGCTGGAGCGCCCCTACATTTATTGATGTATCTCGTTCTTTTGGATAATGGGTGTCTATCATGGTCACGGCTCCATGTGAAAAGAGAAGAAAACAAAGAAAGACACATGAGATGAGAATGAAAAGCTGGAAAGAATCAGCAAATGCAAAACAAAACACATAATAAAACACATAATTAGAAAACTCAAACAAAACGCATAATTAATAGATGCCGAACAATCTCGCCTGCACAGTTTCTTGTTTTTATTTCAGCTACAAAAAAATACGCTAAGTAAGTTAATTGACCGTGTGGTCGAAGTTCAAATACTGTAGTCGCATTGTTGCAGCCACTGGAAGTGCTCACACGCACCTACCTTCGGCAAGCATACTAGGTTTCAATAATTGTGCCTTCCGAAGCTGAAAGCACAAGCTGTCGTTCAAAACCGGGGGAAGAAGCAGCCTGTTTTTATTACTTCCCATTAATTAGATCGCCTCTTATGGAGTTTTGGAATTGCCGCTTTGTGAGGAGATCGGGCGCGGGGCAAACAGTATTTATACAAGAGTCGTCCCAGTCTTCGTTAGACATGTTTCCAGTAATGATTTCCAGAAACGGGCTTGCCACAGATTCCTTTCTTTTTCTGTTTTCTGCTGTCTGTTTTCTGCTGTCTGTTTTCTGCTGTCTGTTTTCTGCTGTCTGCTTGGTCTGCTTTATCTTTTTTGTCTTTTTTTTTCGTTTTCTCTGTTTCTCTTTTTTCTAATACTGGTTTGAATGGGCACATCATACACACTTTATTACCTAGAGCTCATGTAAACGCATTAATCTTGTCTTAGAACAATCCATACATATCACTAAAGAGCACTTCTCGAAGCAAAATATGCATTTTTCACAGCACCAAACAAATGCATAAGTCTTGTCTCCTGAAAATAGCCCCTCCTGTCACTGCTCCAGCGTTGCAACTACGATTTCGATGTATCAGTCAAATGAGTTTACTGAACAAGTCAAGTTGTTGTATGTGATTTAATGTTATTATCGATTTAGACGTATTTTACACCAGCAGGTGCGTATAAGCAAAATTAATTCCTGAAGAAGTTAAGTTAGGTAATTTGTTTTTTAGTCGTTTGTCCATGAGCTCTATCTTTAAATCATTCATGATATGTCACCTTGTCGCACTCACCTTTAGAATTAGTAAACCAGGCACCACATTTATTATAGGTGTGATTGCCGTCAGACATTTTTCATGAGTCACGCATTTTTTAATTTTGAAGGCGTTGCATCTTGTTGGATTTTCATCTTCATCTCCATCTTCATTTTCATTTTCATCTTCATTTTCATCTCCATCTTCATTTTCATCTCCATCTTCATCTCCATCTCCATCTTCATCTCCATCTTCATCTTTTCATTCCCTCACATTCGCGCTCTTGCTTACATACATAGCCTTTTCTCGCGCCTGTCCCAACTCCTAAACCGTCTTCATACCTCACCCACTACTACTTCTTCTTTTTCTTCTTTTCCTGCCACACACACTAAACCCATACCCCTTTAATGCGTCTTTTGTGTTTATGGACATGGCTCCTCGCCACCGTTTCTGTGTGTGCGCTAAAAAATACGACGGCGGCCAACGTGATCGCGCCGTCGGGCCACATGATCCTGTCGTCGGGCCACACCAATAACTGGGCAGTTCTTGTGTCCACGTCACGCTTCTGGTTCAACTACCGCCACATGGCCAACACGTTGAGTTTGTACCGCACGGTCAAGCGGCTCGGGATCCCCGACTCGCAGATCATTTTGATGCTCGCGGACGACATTGCTTGCAACCCAAGAAACGCCTTTCCTGGCACGGTTTTCAACAACAAGGACCGTGCGCTTGACTTGTATGGCGACGACATCGAGGTAGACTACCGCGGCTACGAGGTGACGGTAGAGAACTTTATCCGGTTGCTTACGGACCGCTGGGACGAGAACCATCCGCGAAGCAAGCGTTTACTCACAGACGAGAACTCCAACGTGTTTGTGTACTTGACCGGGCACGGGGGCAACGAGTTTTTGAAGTTCCAAGACGCCGAGGAGATCGGTGCCTACGACTTGGCCGACGCCTTTGAGCAGATGCACGAGAAAAAGCGCTACCGGGAGATTTTCTTCATGATCGACACGTGCCAGGCCAACACCATGTACGAACGGATCTACTCGCCCAACATTTTGAGCGTGGGGTCGTCGCGGATTGACGAGTCGTCGTACTCGCATCATTCCGACTTGGAGGTGGGCGTGGCGGTGATTGACCGCTTCACTTACTACACGCTCGACTTTCTTGAGAAAATCGAGAAAAACTCCACCGTCACCATGGACAAGCTCTTTGCCGAGTTCACTTTCGAGAACGTCCACTCGAACCCGGGCATCCGCACCGACTTGTTTGAAAGAGACGTGTCCACGGTTCGGTTGACGGACTTTTTCGGCAATGTGCAGGATGTGATTGTTGACGATGTGGACGACAATCTAGTGGCCAGCGTCAGACTGGCGGCTGCTGTGCCAGCGTCCACTCGTGCAGAGGCACGTGGTGTGGTGGAGGTTCCTTTTTCCGCTGCCGTGTACCAGTCCAAGGCGTTTCACCATGTGTCCACTAATGAGTCACGTGTCATTACCCTTGTGCTGGTGGGGCTTCTTGGGCTTATTTGGACGCTTACTAAATAGAAGCCCGCGGCTGGGAAAACACAGTATTGGCTAGTGGAGAGCTCAGAAGGGAGGTAAAGAAAAGGGAGGTAAAGAAAAGGGAGGTAAAGAAAAAGGAGGCAAAGAAAAGGGAGGTAAAGAAAAGGGAGGTAAAGAAAAGGGAAGGAAAGGTACACAGAAGAGAAAACGGGAACATGAAGCAGATGTACCATTTCTCTCTTTCCTTGTGGCCTGCGCTGATATCCCAGTTCCCCATTGCTGCTTCCGTGTATACCATGCTTTTCTGGCTGTTTCCATCTGATACGACTCGAAGCTTGAGACAAAGTTTCGACATGGAAAAAGACACCGGACTGACAAATCTTTTCCTTCGGAGTTCCCAGCATATGCCACAGCCGGTGTATTATGTTGTCATACAAGCCCCTGGCTGCAACAGAGACCCACATATACGAGACCACTAATCCGGCGATAAAGAGGAAGGAGGAAAGAGGAAGGAGGAAAGAGGAAGGAGGAAAGAGGAAGGAGGAAAGAGGAAGGGAAGGGTGAACAACCAAATGCTGAATGAGATGTACATCTTCCCGGTTTACTTGTTCCTTGGCTGTATGCGCAACTCGTATCTCACTTGTGTCTCTGAGCCCTGGCTACAGTATCTGGGAACTCTCCTCAATTGCTCGTTTCATCCGTGTTAGCACATGCATCGCAAGTGTCGACTAACTTGAAGTAAGACTTATCGAAAAATCGAGGTTGTTATGAATGAGTCTCACTCAGTTATTTCTCTACCATCCACTACTCTCAAAATAACATTTAAAACCGACTTAGACAATATTGCGAACGTGTCAGGCCCCTTATATTTCTGGTAATAAAGCAAAGCTATCAGTCCACACACCAGCTAATCAGATGATTTAGAAGTTCTGTATCGTGCAGTCTAAATGACGTACATTGGGATGTACGATTCAGAATCCATCGTTCTCGTACAGACATGTCTGAGCTGTACGAAGTCGGATAGAAATGTACGAATGTATGACGAAGGTACGGAAGTTTGAAGTTCCTCACCACGGGGTGGAACATGAAGAGAATTAAGGCAAAAAAATGAACAGAACGCAAACAAGTATTTTAAAAGACAGCTTGCAATGGCGCAGGAAAGGATAGCAAGGATATGGCTTGTATTTTGTCTTACTTTCAAACTGTGGTGACATGGTTATCTGGAACACTGACTTTCCTTGTGCAAGTCAAGGCCCCAAGATAATATAGCTTAAAGCACGTGTCTAGCTTGAACAGGCTAAGGGCTCGATAAAAAGCTCTGGAAAATTCTGTGACTGAATTCTTTAAGCGTCGGGAACTACACTGTCGACAATTCACATTCTCGGCAAAATCAACTATTGGATGTGAAGAAACGCTTTAACCATCGCGTAGAACGTCGCAAATTAATATTGTGAAATTGCACTTTGCGGGTTGGGAAGCTGTATGTGCTTTCCCCCTTCTGCTTTCATCCGAAAGTGGTGCAATGAAAAGTGCCGGATTTTTGTCCTTGTGGAAAGAACAAGCTGAATCACTGATTTATATCTCCTTCAATGGATTTCTTATCCACTGGTTTGTTGTGCTTATCAAAGTCGTGTCATTAGAGTATATAGATATTGGATACGTATGACCCTAGATGCCAGTAAAGCTAGTCCTAATTCACATTTTTACGGTTGAAAGAAGTGTCCTTCAAGCCAACCAGTTAAGTAAATCAATGAAATGAGCTGATTTGGAAACTCCAATTCCTCAAACAAGAAAAAAAATTCCACATTTGTGCCACTATTGCACCAACAAAAGTATAGCCGCAGTGAACAATGGAATCCTTCGACAAGTCAGTCACTTGCCTAGCAACTTTCAGAGCGGCTGCCCGACAAACGCAACACGGGACCCTTCGAAGCAGTTGAAAGCTGTCGAGATTCTTTCAACTAAAACTTTAAGAAAAATATAGGATTTCGAGGTACGAAATCGTAATGCTTTTCCGATTTTAAAGGCCATCGTCTTTGTATGTACGATGATGTACGAAAAAGATACAGCACTGTTTAGAACTACAACAGCGCAAACTCGGCAGCTCTTCTGATCCCCATCCATATAACGATATGGAAATACAGCGATATGGAAATACAGCGATATGGAAATACGATATCGAAGTGCAGCGATATCGAAAAACAGCAATATCGAAAAACAGCAATATCGAAGTACAGCAATATCGAAACTACGGTGTGACTATTCTACAACTAATACAATCGCGCAGCGCTATTTTTCACTGCTTTCCGGTCCCACTCGTTCACTCACTGAGTCTCACTCCACGCGCGTCTGAGGTCTCCAATACAAACCATCCCGCAGCCGCCAAAACACCCACCAAACACCCAAACACCCAAACACCCATACACCCATACACCCATACACCCATACATCACCCCATCATCACACCCAAATCCACCACTCAGGCTTTTGAAGTACACTTTCGAGATTCTTCTTCCATGGACCTTTCGGGAGACTACGTGTTCAATGTTGTGCGGTCCGGTGCCGGCGACGAGAAAGCTGCCGTGCTTCATGCCTTGAAAACTCACGTGAAAAAGGACAATGTGCAGTTGCAATGGGTGGGCCAGTACTTTGAAGCGCTTTCAATTGCCAGTGACTCGCCCGATCCGGGCCTTCAAACCCTAGCGTTCAGCTTGGTCTGTCACTTGGTGAAACGAGTGAGTATACAGGACCATAAGGGCTCTGTTCTCCTGGAGCAAAGCTTTCTAGTGCTCCCTCTAGTGATTCCTCGGATAGCGGACGTTAAAACACTGATCAAAATAGCCGCCAAGCGAGCCCTTGAGGCGTACTGGCTCCGTTCGCCCGAGGCAGTGGAGCAGGCACTTGCGGAGTTGGCTCTTTGCAGCCGCAGTGCACTTTTGGTGAACGAGAGTGTGGTGTGGCTAAACTATATCTTGACGAGTGTGAGTCCACAGTTCAAGCTCGACCAGTTTCTCGACCCCTTGGCGCGGATTTTGCGTGACCATGCTGCCGACGATAAGCTCACCGCCAACATCAAGGTTTTGCTTGAAAACTACTACGAATTGAAGCACAATCGCATCCGAAAGTTCGATCTCCAGAAAGTGCTTGAACGGAACAATGTTCCGGCGGCCCTACGCACGTCTATTATGGGAACGGACGTGCTCATGTCGCGGACGGCAAACTCTCCCGTGTCAGAGAAACAGGCGGCGGAATTCCGCCGCCCTGTGGCTGCAAATGCATCTTTCGGAAGGCTCTCCAGGGAACTTTCAGGGGCAAGTCTACATACGCAAGGCAAGGATGGATTTTCAGGCCACGTGGGCCACAAACAAGCAAGCAAAGATAGCCACGCGGGCCACGCGGGTCAAGGGGCGCCCTCGGCGGCTAAATTGGAGCACAATCCCAAACACAACGAGGCCAAACACACCGACACCATATCTGATACACAGGCACGCCCAGGGGTCAGCCCAGACCCAGACCTTCAAGCGTTTCTTAGCAAGCTTCCGAACTACGCCTACGACGAATCAATCACACCAATAAATGTCGCGGGCGCCAGCGAAATCTCCCTGCTAGTTGCAGACATGGAAGGGTGTTTCGAAGGAAAAGAAACCGAGCGTAACTGGAGCTCGCGTGAAAAGAGTATCGTCAAGCTTCGCTCGGTGATCCGAGGCAACGGCTCGACCGAGCTTCTTACAGACTTGATTGCCGCCATCAAAGAGGTGCACGAGGGCATCTGCAAGTCGCTTCTGTCGCTCCGTACAACCCTCTCAGTGAACTCGTGCCAGCTCGTGAAGGAGATGGCGTTTATTTTTTGCAGCCACTTCGAGCCGCTCTTTGATCTTTTCGTGCCCACGCTCATCAAGCTCTGCTCCAACACAAAGCACCTCACCAACATCAATGCCCACGTGGCCATGTGTGCCATCTTGGCCCAGTGTCCGCTCACCAACAAAACAACGCAAAAGATCCTCAACGCTGCTTCGGAGAAAAGCGTCAACACAAAAGCATTTGCCTCCTGTTGGCTCCAGATCTACATGATCCGGTCACATGATCTCTGGACCCACTCGGGGTCTGAACTAGCTGATAAGATGTTGGCGAAGCTCCTCCCGGACCCCAATGTACTGGTTCGGCTGGCGGCCAAGGATGCCTACTGGAAATACTTTGACTACGCCGAACAAGCAGCACTTGAGCTTCGCACGCGGCTTGATTCCAACGTTAACAGGGCCCTTGAACGATCACGGCCCAAGGGTGTCAGTGGTCCTGCATCCCCTGCTGTCCCTCCAGCCCGGACAAGGCCTTCTTTGAAAGACTCGATATTGGCGAAGAAGAAAGAGCTCCAGATGAAACAGGCCGACGCCAAATCTGCCTCGAGGTCTGTCTCTAGGTCGGCCTCCAGGTGCGAGATAAACAAGCCTTCTGTTCCTTCGAACGATCACGTGGCTCTAAACGCCTCTCGGAAACCTTCCCGAACCCCGTCTTTTGCCGACCGGTCACGTGCACATTTACTGGCGCCTCCACCCACGGGCCATGGTTCCAAGTCGCTGGTTGACGGCTCGTTCGACGAGGATATGATGAAATCCGAGTCAAAATCCCCAAATTCGTCCCCGGAAAGCGTCACCAAGAAACTGGCGCGCCCTTTGGCTGGCCCAAAGAGTGATTCCGAGCCCCACTATGCCCAGTCGACGTTTGCACATCCTTCGACCGGCCGGAATCAGAGCCGGTCTCGTGCAACCTCCATAGTGGAACACCAAAAGGTGGAGCATGCGAGGACCGGGTCTTTCAATGACCATAGCTTTCAAAAGTGCTACGATAGCAACCGTGATCCAAGCCACAACAGCAAACCAGGTATGGAGAGCGTACCGAAAGACGTGAAAAGGCCAGAACCCAAAGTTTCTGAGCTTCTTGCTGCGTCAGACGAGTCGTCTTTGAACGAGGGCATTCGTTTGCTTCGCCGAGCCATTCTGAACGCGGAACAAATCCCCAGCAACACGGCGGCTGCTGTTCAAAAGCTTCTGTGCTCAAACCCGACGGTGCTCCGGCCGTTGTTCGAAGCCGATGGCTTGATATTGAAGCATGCGTTCACATGGCTTCCACAGGAAGACTTCTTGCGCATGGCTTGTATTTTTCTTCCGCCAGTGCAAGAAACCTTTGAGGCGATGTTGCCGTTGTTTGCATCCGACGATGTTTATGTGTCGGTGGTGGCGATGCTTTCGTGCGTGCTTGAGCTTAATGATATCTTCGAGAAGCTGGTGATCACCCAGTATATCAAGTTCAAGGACCGCATCTTGACGATGCTCATGCGGATGCTCATGTACGCCATGGGCAAAATCCCCATCACCGACGTGAACATGAGCAAATTGCTTGGTGTGTTGTTCGAGCTCTTCCCCGTGCTTTACCGGTCGCATATGATGGCGGATTTCAAGGCTTTGCTCTGCACTCTCTATGCGATCAACTCCAAGTTGTTTGTCTCGCAGCTTTCACAAGCCACCAATTCCGGGAAGCAGGAGATCGAGCTCATGGTTGGCATCGACCATCTGTTGGAGTTCAGAAATCCAGAACCAACGTTGTTCAACATGTCTGAGCTCACACGGATCTCCCCGGGCAAAAGCTTCGATCATTTGTCGCCGCTCAAGTACCCCTCCGACTTTACCATGGTGGTGTCACCGAAAAAAGTGAAGCTGGAGCCCGGGGTTCCGCCCGGGGTTTCGGCGGATGATGCTGTTATGAATCTCAAAGATTCGTTCATGGCGACGAGGCTGGCTAGTCCTCCGGAAGAACTACATATACGACTCGAGGAGCCACCCGCGATGGAGATTGTTCAGGAAGAGGACGTGGTGATGGAGGAGCCTCTTGATTCTGAAGATATTGGGATTGGGAAAAATCCACCAGAGGATGAGTCCATGGACCAGAGCAAGGAGCTTGACCGTGACGAGGGGGGAATCCGGGAAGTACAGGGCGATGTCGAGGCCCCTGTTATAAAGCTCGAGGTGATCGACTTCAACGCCACGCAAAAACCCGATTTTTCCAACCAGTATAAACCCCTCTCAGCAAACGGCGATGGGCTGCACGAGTTGGTTGAAGACTTTGCCTCGGTCAGGCTCACGGGACACGCCAACACGATCGAAACCTTCATTGAAAAAGTCGACCCGCTCCACAAGATGTCCAGCCGGAACCGGCCCATCAACATCTACGATGACTCAAAAGCAGGATCCCCGCAAAAGGTGCGAGACTACGACTTCACCGAGCTCAACTGGTTCAACTTCCTCATGGCCAAAATGACATTGCACTACGGCGTGGATGACGTGGAAAGATACTCCAAGGCCGATTTCCGCTCGTTGTGTGAAGAGCTTTCTGCAGGTACGGCCGACGAGACCGCCATTGCAACCACTTTGAAGTACTTGCGGGTGCCGGAGCCCGAGTCGCTCATGACCTTCTTGAAAAAAGAGGGCTTTTTGCTTGCGGAGAACGCCGTGATCAAGTTCTTGACTTTCGACCACTCTCACTTGGTGGGAGGACTCATGATCATCAAGCAGTTGTTGGTGAACAGGTACCGGGTGGAGATCTACAGGTTGTGGGAGTTGCTTGTGGACTTGAGCGGGCTCCAGGTGGCGGAGCCGCTCCATACGCTTGAAATTGCCATTGGAGAGACCTTCGACGAGGTGCTATGTGGAATGTACTCCAGCCAGGAGCTCACTCAGATTGCCGTCGACACGCTTTGTCGGGCAGATACCCTCAGTTTGGGCTCGCTCAAATTCACTCTCGGATCCTTGTTCAAATTGGTGTCCGTGGACACGCTAGTGTTGTCGATCGACGGGACGCTTGTGGCAAAGGTTGACGGTGGTATATGCCGGTTCATCTCCCACGAAAAATCGGAAATCCGCAAGCTCGTGGTTGAGATTTACGGGCGTCTCTACCGAGCGGCGAGAACTAACAGTGACGAGGTGTCGAAGTCGGAGGGAACAAGCACGGGGTACGAGGCTATGGTGGAGGTGATGCTGTTGTTGACAGTGCCTCAGCAACATATAATCGAGTACTTCAGCCAGGCCTAGCGAGGGCAGTTGGGTAGCTGTGAAGTGGGGAGAATTGTACAGTGTTTATTTCGGGAAAGACAGGTATGAAATGTTTGGTAGAGGTCTCCATGAGGAAGAGGAGAAGGGCGGTTTCTTGATGTCGCTTGGTGTTGCTTGGTGTTGCTTGCTACTGAATTCACACGGAGAGTCTGATGGTGTCAGGTACTGAAAACCTGAAGCTAGCACTCAGATAGAATTAGGGCATTTCTCGATTAGTTATTGTGTGGGTGGATAGGGAGCAGGATCTGTTCAAGGGGAGAGCGAAGGCGTTGAGTTATCGAAAATCCACCGAACAGCTAACCATAGATCATTAGCTATGATTGTAAGCAGTGGTCTAAGCTCATACCAAGCACGGATTTTCCCAATACTACGAATTACCAAGGATAACCTCACAAGTGCCTTCTTGACCCAGCGTCAAGATAAATAAATATATGTCGTTAACAAGCCTTCTTTTATTCGACCTGCTGCCTCATCAATTTAGACTACGTTTAAGCTCAAATATACATGTTTATATATTGGGTATTATTGAAGCCGGTCTCGGTCTCCAGTTGCGGTCATTAAAGATCTATTGCGAGAGTCCATGAGTTGTTTTTTCACTATGCTTCAAGATGGAGCCATTCCTCTTTGAAGAGCCCCTATAAGTCTAATCACTACACCTCGAGAAACAGAGCATCGGGATCGGTGTACACCCGTAGTAGTCAATGTGAGGACAACTTTCTGCGAGTATTATACCCATTAGATGGATGGCCCGAGAAGAAGTCAGAGAATGAAGTATGAGAACGTGTCCCTTGCGAATGCCCCGGCAAGGTTTAGGGTACTGTTCGCTTTTTTTCTGGAAATGCTACGATCGTGCTACGATCCCAACGGGGTAGGGTGAACAGCACTATTTTGAAGAGCTCCAAATCTTTCTCCGATTAAAGCACTCTTTGCTGATTTGCAGTTTCATTATGCTTATCGTCTGCGGTTAGTCGAGGCCAGTTCGCATGGTATAACGATGTGACATCTTTTCAAGATTCGTCAGAAAGTCTGCAAATAGTCTTGAACTGTGACATTATCGTTTGCAGAGCCGACCGAAGCTTGGTAGATGTGTGTCACTGTGAACTATGGCATTTTTGAATCAGCGCACTCTGAAAAATAGGAAACTACATATTTATATCAAGCCAAAAGGCACGGTACACAGCATACCCTCTAATGTGAAGTTGTACTGGGACCACTGAACAAAAGCAAAAATAGAGTGATCTCTTGCTTTGGAATTGGTACAGTTCTGATTGTAGTGGGCACGAATGACCCAGTAGACCACTTCGATATTTCTCTGAAGCATGGCTGAAGTCATCAGTCATAAGCTAACTTTTTACGAGTACATCTTTCGGTTTTCCAAAGAAACACTGTAGGAAAGACATTTTTTGAGCCAGGATCGAAACCGACTTAACAGGAAAATATGAATATACCGCTCTTAAATTTGCAGTTAAATTCGCGACTTGCTAATTTAATCAGCTAAGAGGCAGCTTACTGTACGAAGGACAGAGTGCACTGTCCCTATGAATATATCTTTCAGCTTTCTCAATTTAACGAATGGATCATCCCATCACTTTTGACGTGTTTTTGGTTAATCCGAATATTCGAACTGGTCCTAAAAGTTCTCTAGTATTTACCACTTGAGCCCGGATCCCATAGCTTAGAAGTGACGCATTTGGATTTGAGCTTTCTGCCGCGAACTTGCCTCATGAATTGTTGGAGCAAACCCACACATAGAATATTCGTAGTATGAGGAATATAGTTTGGAGTGTGTCGAAAAGAAAAGAAAAGAAAAGAAAAAGATAAAGTGTTTGCGAGGTGTGTTTATTGAAAGACCACTCCTACTCAATAGCAATAGCGTATGTTCGTGATGCAAGTAATTGTAGCGATTCGCACGGAAAAAAGAAGTCCGTATTTATTCAATAGAGAAGAGCTTACCGAAAGTGGGAACACTGCTGGAAGTCGAAATATTATCCCCTGAAGATGTTTCTTATGCATGCTTATAAATAAACCGCACACTAAGAATGTAGTATGTAGACAGATGATGCAGACGGACGATGCGAGACCCAGTCACATGCTTTTGCTGGACGAATGGTCTGAAATGGTGCCGGGAATGGCGCCAGCAATGCTTCCGTCGGTTCCGTCGGCTGCTTCGGTAGAATCTATCCCGCCGATCCCGTCGATTCCGTCGATCGCTGGAAGGGCACTGGTCATGGTGTTCTCAGTGGTCCCATTACTGACCCCATCATCACCACTTCCACCATTCCCCTCACCACCACCACTTCCGCCATTCCCGTCACCACCAGCCTCGTCCTCTTTCTTCACCTGCACACGCGGTTTTGACTCGTACTCAGCCAGCCGTATGGAGCTGGCATGGGCACCACGGTGTATCTTGGTCACCTTCAGAGCGCCCTGTGAGTTCAGGAGCTGCTTACGCTTGCGCATCATCGAGTTGCTCACCTCCTGCTGCCGCTGGGATGCCATGCTGCCTCTCATGAGTGCCTCTACTTCGTCCGGGTACCCGGGATACCCGTAAACGGGCCCGCCGGCATCCATTTGCACCATCGGGTACACCGAATGCATTTGCCCAAGCAGCGCTAGCGGTGCTAGTGGCGTCAACTGCGGACGTAGCGCGTCCGGCTCGTACGCCATGTGGGGGTACATCGAAGCCGCGTCTTGCACATGGAAGCCCAGCAGTTCGTACCCGTAGGGCCCCACCAGGGCCATGAGGGCCGAGGGAGGCATCTGAGGAAACAGCAGGACTGGCGTGAACCCCATGGGCTGGTGCAAAAACGCCTGCTCGTCGTAAAACTTGGCCAGCCGAGGGTAGAAAAGCAGCGACGGCGAGAACAAGCCGCCGCCATACCCGCCACCATACCCGCCGCCAAACCCACTTCCGCCCCGGGCAGGCACCGTCTGCTCAATGAGGTAGTCGTCGTTGCTCACCACATTGACGGAGTTCGCGTTCTGGAACACCGACGCGTCCAAATGCTCGAGATCCGAGTCAAACGCGGTACCGTAGTTGCCTGAGGCTGCGCCGTGCAGCGGCTGGGTATCGAGCGTGATGTAGTCACGGCCAGCGTAGTCGCGCCCGGCCCAGTCGGAGCCCCCAGAGCCAGAGCCAGAGCCAGAGCCGGGTCCATGCCCAGAGCCCGGCCCAGCGTTGGCCGCAAAGGCGTCGTGTCCATTCAAAATCTGGTCGACGTAATCGAGCGGGAAATCGTCATCGTCGTCGTCGTCGTTGTCGTCGTCGTTGGCGGTGGTGTAGTTGTTGTTGCCATGACTGTGGTGGTTTCCGTGACTGTGGAGATTTTGACTTTGACGACTTTCATGATTTCGACCTTGACCTTGACCTTGACTTTGACTCCCGCGGCTCTGTTTCTCGTTTTGACTGGCATATTGGCTCGTGTAGCTCGTGTCACTGGTAAGTTTCAGTGGCACTAGCGCCGCGCCGCTGGAGTCATAGTCCGGAAGGTCCAGGCCCCCGTCGCTGGCCACTTCCAGTTTGGCCGGCTCAAATTTCAGCTGGCCCAAGTGCTCGCAGAGCTGCTCATAAAGAGACTTTGTCTTGTCCTCCACATAATTGAACAGAAGCGCCGGCTCTCGCAGCGCCACCGAAGTCGGGGTCTGATTGGCCTTTTCCTTCTTAATGTCGCGTTCTAGAGCGTCCGCCATGAGCTTATCGTGGGGCACATTGAACCAGAAAAACACCTTCTGCTTCTTCTGCGTTCGGAGACACGAGTTCTTGTATAAAAACTCCAAAAACTCCAGCTTCGGGTTCTCCAACACCGCGTCGGTGCCGGCCTTGAGGTTGCGGAGATCGGAAAAAATGCCTTCTTCAAACTTCTTGCGGTCCGTCACCGTGCGCCCGAAATGTTGGAACTTGTAGAGAATACACCGCACAATATCCGTGCCGGTGATGAAGTATAGATTGTTCCAGAACACACAACTAACGAATCCCTCGTCATTGTTGAGGTAGTAGCGGCGAATCACCTGGTTTTCCTGCCAGTTGGCTGGTGCCGTTGCCAAAAAAAACTTGAGGTCTTCCACGAGACTTAGCGACTCTCTCACCTCTTGCGTGATGAGCGACATGAAACAAGACTAAACCACGGTAAAGCCAAAGACAATTTCAAAGACGAAGACGCTGATTAACAAGCCCACAGACAAGATCAAGGCAATAACAAGGCCAATCAATGAAACCTGAAGAAAAAGGAAGGTGTGTTTCAAGTGTGTCTGGGCAGTGTTTCGGAACGAGAGGAAAGCAGTAGCAATGAAGCTGGCTGGACTGGTGGCGGTTTCAACAAGATCAACCACAGACAAAGATCAAACGGGCCTGAGGCGCAATATAAACGGAAAGCGCCAGGAAGGTTCCACAACTAGGGGATCGCAAATATGGAAACGTGCCTCCGCAAAACGTGTTTGAGGTGTGGCAAGCCAGAGTCTAAATACGAACGGGTGCGTGTTTCAGGTTTGCCAATCTGAAACAGGGCTGCTGCCGCGCACCGTCCTTCTGCCGCCCACTTTTGCCGGCACCACCATCACTAGACGCAGGGGCATGGGTAAATCATAATCGAGCACAACCCGAAGACGCATTCGCACACTTATACACAGGTATTGCATGAGAATTCGCAAAAAAAATAAGGTGAGAATAAATTCATGCTAGATGCTCATAAAACCGTCTTGGTGGTGTAATTATGCAATATTAGTGGTGTAATTGCACAGTAATCTTAGTGATGCATTATCAGTGCTTCTTAGTGGTGTAATATTAGTGTTTCTTAGTGTGGTGTTTTTCTAAACTCTTAGTGGTGTAATATTCTTCGTCTCCTAGTGCGGGATTGTCTATATGCAGTGAAAGAAGGCCTCGTACAGTACTACGATACTGCATTTTATTAATCTTTATGCTATTCTGCATTCACCCCTCGCAGGAATGTGGGAGGCGGCTCCCCAAATGCGGCAATTGCACTGTTCTGCCGCCGGACGCGGGAAGTTAGCATCATCCGGGGCGGCGCGGGCTGTGTGCAGAACGGCGTGGCGATCAACGCCAATTACTCATGACTCGCGTGTCCGATCATTATTTCTACCTGCGGTGCAGAGATACGGCTGCGACTCAAGAATAAGAGCGAGGCCCATTGTCACGCCAATAGTTCCTCCAAAACCACATTTCTTCTCGTGTCAACCGTGTTTCGGCCGTGTTTCGATCCTGTTTCGCATCTCCATTCTGCTTTTTATTGCTATATTCTCCCGCTCGTCAACCTCTCAGCCCCAACCTGTGACCTGTGATGTAATAGGCACTCCTTCCTCGGCTCATCATCCGAAAGCTTATCATGTTACATCCCGTCTTCCGCTTCCATGGAGGTGCTCAGCACAGGATAGAAAAAAAAAAAAAAAGAAAAGAACCACGCTTCAAAATCGAAATAAACAAATCTCCCAACATTAAACGTGATCCTCGGCTCATTTACCCCATCGGGGGCGAATGCCGTACTGCTCACGCTACTAATGCCGGTGGAATTCACACAATACCCGTAATGAGGCAAGTGCTTGGCAGGTGCGGCGAGTGGCTAAAGCTTAAATCTGCACCATCTAATCAGCTCCGCCGTTTTTCCCATGATATCATCAGTATAAGCTTTTGCGGGCCCGTCTGCACAACCAACGAGGCTGTTTTGCATAGATGGTGTCGTCTGCTTTGAATCTTCAGTGTATGAAATGGGCTTATTTCTTACGCCTCCGAGCCTGAACCCAACGCCTGAAAAGACACAATTCTTGGCATTATTTCGTAATGCCTTTGGCATGGCCAATCATCTGGAGTATTTCGGGTTCCGCAACATTAAAAAAAGGGGTAGCTTGCGTCATCCTCGGGACAGTTTCTGACTCTGCTCTTTTTAGTGGGGGCTTCGAATTGCAACACCTAGCAGCTTTTCCGTCCTTCTTGCAACTTCGCTTTTCGGCCCGTTTGGCTTCCGCGTTACCCGGGCCCAATCTCCAATTGTTATTGCAATCTTGATTCGTGCTTTTTCACTGTTTTCTTTGTCGAGCATTGTTCCTGCTAACAATGCGCAGTCTCACCGTGTATGTAGATGTAGATGAAAGCCTGCTCGTATCTATCAGGCCATGTTCAGGCCATGTTCAGGACATAATCAGGGGCAAAAAAGAACGGCGGTTTTCCGTGTGACCCCTTTCACATCCGTCATGCCAACCCCGGGCTCAGTTTGCGCTTTTTTCCATCGTTTTCAGCCCCTAAAATTGCGCTTTTCAAGCGTGGCGTTCTTCTTTCTTGTCCTGGGCCAGGCTACGACCGATAGATATGCACGCTCTAACGGTCAACATGCACATCTCCCATCAACGACACTACCAACAATAGAAAGTATAATAGGCCTCGCCCGCATACCTTTTACATCGCCCAAAAACAACAACATCATCATTGTTGCCCCTTCGAGCATAGCCAGCCATGTTTCGAATCTGAGATAGGATCTTGTTTTGATCGGAATCTTGGCACAATATGGCAGAGGACGCGATCTCAGCCCACTACAAGAATATCCAGAGGCAAATAAAAGACGTGGTTTGAGTAAAAAGTGTCCGGGTGCTTTAACATGAAGAGTTTTTAAGTATACGCATCTTCAGCACTAACGCTTAGACATAGGCAGATCAATCTTGTCCACCTGGTAGCAGGAGTTGAGCGCGTACATTGAAAGACGAAGAAGAAAAACGAAGAAAAACGAAAAAATACAGAAGACAAAAGCCTCTTGGCACAGCCCGCAGATACGGAGTATGGCAAGTGGTCGATTTTGCTTGGGAAAGGGAACAAAGCAGGATCAAAAACACAACAAGACTGACTTGAACAGTGCCAAGGTGCTGCACATTAGTCAGGGTGCTTTCAGGATGCTTTCGAGGTGTGTGTACTGCATATACGAGGGTGCCCGTGCATTTACTCCCGCGCGAACATGCAGCACATGCATACCATCTCTTGTATGCACGAAAACATCTCCGGTCAGGAAGTTCGAGACAGACAAGAACGATACTCTCCAGCTCCTCCTGTAACCCTCAAGTCTTAGTTGAACACGGATGAGAAGAGCGGAACAATTCAAACCACCGATTTGCTTTTGTTTTTTTGTTACTTGTTTTTGTCCGTTCCTTGATGGTGAATGGCATCTCGTTATTCACCCATTGGACCTTCGTTCTGCTTGCTTTGTTTCTGTCCTTATTCTGCCTTTATTCTGCCTTTATTCTGCCCTGGCATGAGCTTCGATACTGTTGCAGGACGCTCAGATATGCAATCGACCCAGGTCAAGCGGAATCTAGACGTAGATCCAACACCAAAAAAAAAAAATATGCCCGCTTCTCCTCATGTGCTGGATATTCCTGCTTTTTCCATCTGCTCTCCGCCACCATCATCTCTAAAGCTTCCTGCTTGTCCGGTCGAAATCTCGCTATTTTGACATGCCCCACGTTTAATGTATGCCTCGCTCGTCTGTGGCCACTAACCCAAGATTTCGATCTCAAGATATATCTTGGCCATGTTTGCAAACAAGCAAAAAGATTTTTCCTCTCTCTCCCTTTTGTTGTCCTTGATATTTGCACTTTGAAGCCGTTCTTCCCTGGCCCTAGACTGCTCTAGGTCCGTTCACCATCTTTAGCCCATTTTTGAAAATGTACGATTCCTCGTGGGAAAAAGCAAGCCGCTCCTCCCACCCCAATTTGTGGAATCCCCCAATAGTCATGCCGTCAAGCAGAGGCACCGTTTCCGAGCCTGAGCGGGAACTCACCAGAGAGTACTCCCTGTCCAGCACAGAAGCGCAAAGTCGCCAGCGGCTTCCGTCCGTCGACGAGATCTTGACCAAGATCAACCATCAGGGCAATTTCCGCCCTCCTTACCAGCCGCCTCAGCAGCCACCCCAGCCGCCCCAGCCATCCCAGCCGCCCCAGCCACAACAACAGCTTCAGCATCCGCCCCAGCCCCAGGAAACGCGCTATGCCCCGGCGCTTTTTCCTCATTTTCACCCGCAAATCCAAGAGCAAATGATGACAGTCAACCATTGGCAAAGGGTCCAGTTTGACCCTCGGGCTGGATTCCAACATCCAGGCGAGCCTCCGCGAGTAGAAGTGCACCACCAGGTACATTATCCTTCACAAACACACCCGGGAATGTCGGTTCAGCTAAATCACGGGCCACCGCCTCCACCAATCCCTATCCCGATACCGCCACCACACCAGCATAACGCCCAAGGGCCAACGGCGAAAAAGCGAGGGCGAAAAAAGAAGTCCGACACCATTTGCTCACACTGCCAGCTGACACAAACACCCGAATGGAGAAGGGGGCCCGATGGCAGCCGCACCTTGTGCAATGCTTGTGGGTTGTTCTATCTGAAGCTCACGAAAAAGTTTGGTTTTGACGACGCCAACATGATCTTTGCCTATAAGAAGCGGCATGGCGAGGTCCAGGACCGGATAGTGCCCACGCTGCAGCAGAAAAACCGGTATATGATGGAGACCAAAGCAGGCCAAGGACAGGCCTGATCTGGGTATTGTGTGTACCCACTCAGTATAGAATAGTAGAGAAAAAAATAAACGGTTTGGATAGAAAAGGCTTTGGAATGAAAAGGTTTTGGAATGAAAAGGTTTTGGCGACACTTTTGAGAGCTTTTGAAGATGTTTCAAGGTGCTTTTGGAGGGAAATAGAGGCGTTTCGGAAAGGCTCCGGACTGTTTTCCGACACGGGCTCTTGACCTAGCCTCTCCATGCACTTGTAGGCACTCTGTAACCCCTTTTGTCGACGGTTGCAGTTTGGATTTTCGCCAGGGCGTTGGCGCATTCGGTGGTGGCAATCTGGGTTGCAAGTAAAGACAATTGCGCCAGGATGAGCTGGTGTGAGTCCGAGTCTGGTGTCTCTTTATACCCCAGCACTAGTTGGGCCAAATAAACAATGTGCTTTTCCATCTCAGGACCCGGGGTTTCCACCGATAGAATCGCCCGGACCCGCTCTTCCAACTGACCAAAGGAGGCCGCCAAATATGCCTCGGAATCAAGACTTAACGCCGCATCTTTTTGAGAATAATTGGCGTGATTTTGTACGGTCGACACCGCCGTCACCTCTGCGTCCACAGGTGCAATTTTGATGGGGACTTCCAACCCAGTTTCCAACAAAAAACACCCGAATTTGTCAGTTCCTGATGGGCTTACGAAAACCAACGCGTCTTCAAAACCGGCCTTCGCCATATTTGAGTGTAGATCAGACGGTATGCGGCCAGATTCTTCACATGTGTAAATGCCAACAAGCCTAACCGATGGAGAAACGGTCTGCACCAAAGCCAACCGTTTTTTCAAGTAAGGCACATCAATCAATTCACCATTGTGTTTGACATCAAACGCGTCAGAAATCGTCACTGATTCCGTGTGCCTGAAACCCACCAAAGCACCAAATCGGAACTCCGAGTTCCTTGAAATGTGGTCGGAGATTGCCAAAAGCGGCAATGCTCTTGATTTGACCTCCATTTCTTTATCTTGATTTGCAGATAGCATGATAGTATGAGAGGGAAGCACTGTCTAGAGTGAGACTAGAGTGGAGATAAGGCGTAGCACGTGACCCAAGGCTCAGAGTCGTTTGCAAGAAATCAAAAAAGGTCCATTTCCCACCCTTTTCCGTCCACCCGCATTTTTTTTAGCCGCTTAACCAAAAGAAAGATCTAACACAACCGAACTGTTAAATTCAAACGGCAAAAAAATCGTTCTCCTCTTCTTTTTAACGGGCAGCTAATACCGGTAGTATATGTACTCTGTTTTTATTGAGTGCGTGGGAGACATCAGAGAAAAGAAGCACGAGTTTGAAAGCTCAAAAGTGGCCAGAATGGGCACACAATTGGGATATGGGTTCTCTTCTCCTCTTTGTTTATCGTGGCCAGCTTTACTGTTGTATAGCTAGAAAGAATAAAATAGTAGCTAATCATCACTCCTTCATTGATTGATTTTTTTAATAATGCATTCAGTCATTATTTAAGCTCTCTCATTCTCTCTCTCATTCTCTCTCTCATTCATCCTGGAAATAAGCCCCCCGGGGCTCAGGCTTGCTGCAACCTCGCATGCATGGAGGCTTTTTCGCATCCCACAAGCCTAACCATCATGGATGGCCCCACTCTTTTCCTCCTCTTTCGCCGACGGATAAAAGTTCGGAGGTTTTGTTCCGAAATTCTCCGGGAATATTTCGGAACAAGACTTGTTCTGGCTGAGTTTATCGTGTGACTTGTGAATGTTGTCTTATCTAATCTCATCTTATCTTATCTGGAAGTTGTCGATTTTCTCATCATCTACTTGTGAAGTTGTGGGACGTATCCACTGTAGCTTACTATGTTGAGCTCCTTTTATTTCTTTGGTGTTTTTATTTGTTTGTTTTCAGGCAAGCCGACGAAATCTGTTTCGGGGATGTGAATACAAAATAATAATTTATGTGATAAGAACCTTAAATCATATCTGCTCAGCCCCAAGTCTATTTGAGAGCGGACTGAGTATGTAAAGGAAAGGATAAAAAGGGAAAGGTAAACAATTAAGCCGAGAAAAAAATGAAAAAAGCAAACGAAAAAAACAAATGAAAAAAGAAAGTGCAAAAAGAAAATGAAAAAAAAAAATGAAAAAAAAAAAGGAGTAAAGCCACCCCAGCCTCGAACGAAAGGAGTCAACCGTGCGCCTTACTCGTACGAGTGGCAAAATCCCAGCAGTCCTTTTTAATCCTGGTCCGTAGGGAAAGTTATCGAAGAAAAGAAAATAACAGCAGAATTTTGAGCTGAAGTGATTGGACCGTGTGGTTACAATTCGACCGGGAATTAATAGTGTTCAGGTGAGGGAGCATAGTAATTTCTGTTGTATTATTGTGGCATCCAAGCTGAGCGAGTGAAGCATAGAGGAATGAAAGAGAAGAAGAGGAGCTGACGAAGAAAGAAAGCGGAAAGAAAGGCAGAAATGAAAAAATCAAAAAATGATGAAAGCTCAAAAAAGAGACTAGAACCGAAACCAAGGCTCGAAAAGAAGATGAGACACGAGATCAGTGAAATAATTGCCCAGCACTACACCACGGACCAGTGTAGATCATCGTTAGCTTCGTTACACTCCGCTAACAAAATTCGTTCGTCTCGCGCTTCGTATTCGTTGCGCTATGACAACGGTAACGAAGACGGTTTTCGTTTTCGTTTTCGTTTTCGTTATTATCACCAGATCAAGGCGAGGCTGAATTTTCGACAATCTGTTTTAAGGGTTGATCGTTCGGAAGCCTGGGATTTACGAGACTAAGAAACTATATTATTGTCTTGGAATTAATTACATAATCAGAAAAACGCAACACGAGTGACGTTGGAGTTATAAAATACAATGCCTAGTGGGGACACGCTGCTGGGTGAAACTGACATTTTTATGCTCACTCTTGGGCCGAATTAGGCGACAGCCATAGCCCGGAAAGGCTAATTGCTTGAGAGAGGGTTATCGTGGAGTATTTAAAATATGGCACGAACATAAATACCCGATAATTATGATTTCAAACGTTATTTGAAACGTATCATGTCGTCTTTGAACGCATCTGAGGGCGCCTGCCACATAGCGTGACTTCTATTAATGTGTTTATCAGTCCCGTGGTATAAAGATAGAGATTTGTATCAACGTAATGGTTGGAGATATGTTTTCATAATTTAAGCAAGAGATGTTGTTTGTGATATAATCTGGAGCAAATTCTGTCTTTCGAACACCTTTGGGTCGTCACCAGAAGACACGATGCCACCGAGTTTTAACAAAGCACCTTTTACAGAGAAAACTTATCTTTCAGGTGACTTTGCATTACCCAAGAAACGAGTCTGTCGAAGATGCCCCTGATTTTGAGAGGCTTGAGTCTGAGATAGGTGATGAAAAATGGGATTATATTACAAATCTCCGCGACATTTTAGAAGTCTTTCAAGTCAAGGGCTTTTAAGGGTGTGTGTGAATCTGTACAAAAGTCATTACAAGGATGATTTGGCAAGGACATCGATACTACTGTTAAGTAGTTTGCTTCCAGACCTTTTGATACGGAGATTGGATTGGATTTTGTCAAACGTAAAAGCGATGCTGAGAACGCAAACGAAATCGAGAGATATCTCAGAGAGGAACGAGAACATGAGGAGCAGGACATCATCGAGTTTTACAAGACACGAACATCATATTTTCATATACTTTATCGTATAGCCAAAGACTAGTTTTCTGCCGTGGCTATGTCAGCACCTGTCGAATTGCTCTTTTTTCGTGTCGAAGAGTCAATTATAAAGAACAGAAATCGGCTTCTGCCAGAAACAATCAACTTGTTGATGATGCTTAAGTCCCGGGGTGTGATTGCGAACGAAGATTGGCCATACGACATAGTGATGGGTAGTTTCATGTGAGATAGAATCTGATTTAAACTCAAAAATTCCACAAATTAGTTAGAAAAACATCTTTTGTCATAACGAAAACGATAACGAGTGACTATAACGAATACGAGGATTTGCTCTTCACTGCCACGGACTGTACTGCTCGCCTTAGAAAAAAAAAAAAAATTACTGACGGTTTCAAAGGACCGTCCCGAACCACCTTCCCCCAAAGATACTCCAAAGATACTCAATGTCTTGTCCTTTTCATTCGTCAAAAATACTGTCCCCAATAGCCAGGCTTCCTCCCTCTTTTCTCTACCTCTGAACCGTGTTGATACTGATCATCAAGCCAGCAACAGGCGCACCAGTGTTGTTAAATAGTGATGCGCGATTATATTAATCGTAAAATAGTAACACAGTAATTTCGTTATCGCTATATTGCCATCTCGATATGGACGAATATTAATATTACTATCCAAATATAGTAAAAATGATTTTCAAAATATAGTGAAATTAATAACTCGAAAATACCAAGAAGAGCTCGTGAGATACATCATTTGTCAGCATCACAAGGCAAATTGTGAGCCTGCAAACTACGAGAATCAACTGAAAATGAAGGGCACGAAGACCCAATTTTTGTTGTTCGACCTGTGCGTATGCGCAAGGGAAGAAGATTGTCACTCAGAAATAAGAATTATGTGAGTGAGTATGTTTCTAAAAGATTTGAAAATCATGACCAATTATGAGGATGAAGAAGAGGCTGCCGAGCTTGCACTGCTATCGTTATAAACTGATCTGATAGCCTGGTTTTTGATTAAGTAACGTTGTTTGATTACCTTCACGACAGGGTTTCGGTGCTGTCTGTCAAGCGGCTAAATAGAATGAAACTTTTTCAGTAAATATTAAGCCAGGCGTGTTTATCAGAAGACGGGGTCGAATTGGCCCAAATTGGGGGCGAAGTTTTCGTTCATTACCCACCCAAAATGTCCAATTGGTCAAGATTCAAAAAGCTTATTAATTTGTGAAGGAATATTACTAAATTATGCCATGATTATAGTAGTATTGCTTTTACTATTAATTAATTGTAATTATGGCATCTATGATAATAATATAGTAAATAGTAAAAGCATAGCGATTCAATAAACTAATTCGCAACACTGAGGCGCACTACAAATCTACATCAGACTACTGATGTCAGAACCAGAACCAGAACCAGAACCAGAACCAGAACCAGAAACGAAGACAAAAAATACACAGCTACAATGCCCGGGAGACACCAGCACCGTCAAAAACAAGAAAGCTTGAGATTGCCAAAAACATTGTTGCCTTTCCAGAGGCCCTACCTCTTTATTCTATTCCACAGTTCGCTATCGGTCGCACTTCGCAGCCGACCATTTTTGCAGCCGCGTTCCTGCACACAGCCGGGGAAAGAGAAGGCGCGCAGGGGAAAAAAAATCCCTACGCTTTGTCTCGCCATCTCATCTCCACTCACCCAGGCCGGTTTTCCATCCTCATTATATACCCACAAAAATGATAATGTCGGTGCATGATCCACTCAGCAGAAAACGTGAAATCGGTCAGGAGACTCGTAAAGACATGAAACGGTCGCGAACAGACGCCGACCTGGATACCCTTCCTGAACAAATGTTCTCCATAATCGTGAAGTCCGCATTGGACTCACTAGAAAAAGTATGTACATTTGAAAGAACTGCTAAACAACCGCTAAACAGCCGCTAAACAACCGCCACTCTAATTTTGGGCCTGATCCAGTACTAACACACACAGAACGATACCATGAAACTCAATTCGTTGACGGCCAAAATACAAAAACCCATCCATAATAAGGATGCCATCACCATCGCGCATTTCACCATAGTTCTTCGAAGCCTTATGGTGAACATCTCCAAACTTGACAACGCAGCATCGAGCGCCTTGATCGAAACCATCATCAAGTACGATTGGCTCGGACACCCCAGCGGAACGAAAAGCACGCGGGATTTCCTTGTGTTTCTAGACGTTTACTCGCAGTTCATTAATGTGCTCGTATCGTCGTACCCGAAGTACCTCGGGACGATTATGAAAAAACTCATGGACGAGTTTCCCGATGTCGGGGTCGACGAATACCCACATCACGCCATCTTGAAGAGATTTGTCACGTACACGCCCACGTGCGTCAACTCGATTCCAAACTTGCTTGTGGAGAAATTCCCCCATCATTTGTCTGCCTCCACTAAAGAGATGTGTAATTATCTCTCTCACTCCATGAAAATCATGGAGTATTGCCCCGACTTGCAGTTCCAGGTGTGGCAAATGTTTGTCGAGTGCTGCATCAAGCTCGACGTGGAGTTACAAAATGAAATCGACGACCTCGATGACGATCTTATTGAAGAGCTTATAAATGACGAGGACGATGAAGATGACATCAACGACATCGAGAACATCCACACCGACGACCTCGACGACAACGGCACCGAAGTGTACCAGGTGGCGTCCACCAGAAGCGTCAAAAAACTCGTTTCCAAACTTGACCTGTGTCTTGAGCTTCTCTTGAAATCCACCATGGGTTCATTCACCAGCGAAGAGTTGGACTCGGGCAACGGCGTGACTCTCTTCAACACGCTCACATCGCTTTTCAAAAGCCACGTTTTACCCACGCATTTCACCAAATCGGTGCAGTTCCTCATGTTCCATGTTTCGCAGTATCAGCCGGAGTTGGCCGACTCGTTCTTGGTGTTGCTTATAGACGTGGCGTTCAATCCGTTGGAAGTGACGGAAAAACGACTCAAGGCCTTGCAATACTTGGCGTCTTTTATCTCACGCGGGAAAAACTTGTCCAAGCACCAGGTGGTGTTTGTTGTGACTTATTTGGTGGGCTGGATCAACAAGTATATCACCGAACGTGAGCACGAGGTGTTGGACTTGGTGTCGTCCAAAACATCCAAGGGCGGCATGGAGAAGTTCAAGTTGTTTTACGCGGCATTCCAGGCGTTGGCGTATATTTTCTGCTTCCGCCATCAGCAACTAGCTCGGCCACTTGACGAGGTTTCGGGGGGCGAAAGCATCTGGGAAAGCGACATCGACAAGTTCTTCCAGCGGGCGATTCTCACCAAGTTCAACCCGCTCAAGTACTGTGACGAAACCGTGGTGTCGATCTTCGCTGAAATCTCCGGCAAATTCGACGTGTGCTACTGTATCAATATCATCGACGAAAACAGGAAGGAGCGAATTAGACAAAGCAATCTCAAGTGTCCGTCGGCCGTGGGCAATTTCAGACACAAGCAGGAGTTTTTGGATCTCGAGGCGTATTTCCCCTTCGACCCCATGGTGCTTCCTAAGTGTAAAGACATTATAAGTGTTAATTATGTGGAATGGAAGGATGTGAATCCGACCACGGAGGACGACGAAGAAGACGACCGTACGGGGAGTCTCGAAGACGACGGCGATGAAGACGATGACGACGACGATGACGACGACGATGACGACGACGATGATGACGATGACGATGATGACAGCGATAGTGATGACGATATCGATGAAGAGGACATTGAGGATGAGGACAACAACAACAACCAACACAAGGTTCACGATGCTGCACGTGCTGATGAAGACAGTGATGAAGAGATCACCAGTGACGAAGAGGAGAATTAAAGGAAATGTTTGGGAAAAGAAGCTTCTTTATGGTTTTACCCACGCATGGTTTTGATACACTGCCCTCTCCGTTTTTTGGTGCTGATACATTCGGTCTTTATAAGCATGAGAAAATAAAGTTTCCTTTGCAAAGTTTTATTTTTGGCTCGTCAACCTGTAGACCCCTGCCCTGCCCCGCCGACCTTTGCCCGTTCGACACTCACGATCAGATCGCCTTCCGGTTAGATCGGTCGCAATCCGGCCGCACCATCAAGAGAAAGCCATAAATCTACGCCGCTTGAGATTATAAACATGGGAAAAGTGGCACTTCACGGGACTTTTTTCTGCGCCTGGCGCCCAGAAAGAAAGCGACCAAAAGAGACCAAAGAGCAAGAGAAGAAAAAGTGGAGATCTTGGTTCTCAAACGCTACATTTTTTCCGTATCATTTTTTTTTTTTTAAATTTGCCTGACCCGTTTCTGGGCATACCTTGCTTCATTTCCTACCTCTCTCACTCCCTTCAATTCTCCTTATATTGCCCCTCAAAGGCCTCACTTCCTTCTCATTCGCATTTTTTTTTTTTTATTTTCACTTTGACTCCACTCTTCTTTCACTTCTTTTTTTCTGAGAAACCGGTCTTTCAAACCTGGAAATTCAAAATTTGCAGTATTTTTTTCTTCTCTTTTTGTCATTCAAACCTACAGATTTTATCATAGATGCATGTCGAGAATCCAGAACAAGTACAAGAGGCCTTCTGTGTCAATGAAAATTTATGGTGTTGTCATTACCGGTAGTACGCCCCAGTCTCGATTCGTGGGCTTCTTAGCTCCAGGAGAAAAGTTTAAATTAGCGAAGTAGAAAATGAACACTTGAGTTATGCCTGACACAAGCAAAAAAGCAAAGGTATTTTGATAGTTTGTGTAGTGCATGAACATTGATTTGATGATTTATAACCTTCATTGATTTGATGGAAGGTTCAATGCTTGATACTCTTTAGATCGCCCAACTGGGGGGATTTCGTGCTTGGTGTTGATTATTGTAATGTCAGTGTATTCTATGTAGTATACACTCCGGTTAACGTAGAACTAATATTAACCGTAGAGAAGAGAAAAGAAAACTCTTCACTCTCGGGCCATCGCTGGCCTTTTATACCTGCCAGCGCGCATCCATCTTCACTCCCGCTGGCTCCTCACATGCACTCTCGCTGACAC